>JBBIGC010162237.1:0-16518 GCA_037576955.1 Lepidarchus adonis
GCTTCCGACGTAGCAGTGATGCAGCCCTGCACATTCTGTTTGACCCTTACCACCACAAGATACTGCAGGATGAAGCTCTAGATTTCAGTACTGAAGTTCTTCACTAGGGGGGCGCTATACAACTGATGAGGCCAACAAGCCATACTAATTTGGTCACTTTTAGCTTAAAGGTTGTTGAGCAATGACCCAGAATGTTCTTTGGCTTTTCCCTACAGTAGCAACACTGACCTGAAGAACTACACTGAACACCAGAATGCTTTCCTCTGCACATCTCTGGAACACACACACTCTTTAACCACCACTGTACCTGGTTCATCTGTTACACGTGGAGTTTTGGGGGGTCGGCCCCTGCGTGGGGTCTTCTTCACCGGTTCCTCTTCCTCCTGCACAAAAAAAAACCAGAAAAGTGGTTGTGTGTAATGTGTACATGTGTGTGTATATATATATATATCTCTCAGTGTTACGACAAAGAATTATTCACCATCTCTTTAGAATCTTTATTTATCTCCTTCTCTCTTTCTTCTGCACTCTTCTCCACTTTTTCATCACTTGTTTTCTTCTCTTGTCCCTCATCACCCACTTTCTTCTCCTCTTGGCTCATCTTCATCAGCTCCTCCACCTCTTCAGACACGTTCTCTAAAAAAGACAAACAGGAAAATCAGTAAAGAACAATAGAAGAAGCATTCCCATACAGTGTGTGTGTGTGTGTGTGTGTGTTACCGCTCTTGTGCCCTCTTGTCTGATTCCACCTCAGCTGGTAATTCCTTGTTATTTTAACATTGTTTCATTGTTCAGCACTTTGGTGAACATTGGTTTGCAATGTTTTGTAAATATCCAGAAAAATGCAAAAATTCAAATATTAAAAAAGTTTTTCCTCCACAGAGTGCTAAACTCTTACTCTTTACACAAAACAGGCAAGATGCCTTTACATGACTCCTGTCAAAGAGAATACTGTTGGAGTGGAAATCCAATAAACCACCCACCAATTAATTATTATTTATTTACATACGTGCACACACCCACTGTACCTGGTTCATGTGTTACAGGTGTAGTTTTGGGGGGTCGGCCCCTGCGTGGAGTCTTTTTCACCGGTTCCTCTTTCTCTTCTTCCTCCTGCACAAAGAAAACAGAAAATGGGTTGTGTAACTTGTGATGCCTGGCTTGGCTGAGCGTTGGCCTTTGGGGTGGCTTGCCTTGTTGGGGATAATAAATGCTGTGTTTTGTCTCCAGACCAGCAGGTGGAGCCGGATCCTGGTCAGGGTGCAGAAAGTTGGCTAATTGGGGAGGCTATATAAAAGAGGCATTCCCCTCTCACACTCTTTTTGCCGTTCTTAGCTCCTTACCTCTTTTAAGCCTTTTAAATAGCACAACTTTAATAATAAATATGTTTTGTAAAATCCAATAATCAGTGTGGTCTCCCATTTATGTCATCTCCACTCTGAGCCAAGTGGGGCATGACAAACTGTGTGTGTGTGTGTGTGTGTGTGTGTGTGTGTGTGAGAGAGAGAGAGAGAGAGAGATCTGCTCACCATCCCCTCTTTAGAATCTTTATTCATCTCCTCTCTTTCTTCTACAGTGTTCTCCTCCAATTCCTCATCGCTTGTTTTCTTCTCTTCTCCCTCATCACTTACATTCTTCTCTTCTAGACTCATCTTCTGCTCCTCTGCATCTTCAGACACATCCTCTAAAATAGACAAACAGGAAAATCAGCAAAGAAGTACAGAAGAAGCATTCACATTTTGTGTGTGTGTGTGTGTGTGGGTGTCTTACTGCTCTGATCACGTGCCCTCTTGTCTGGTTCCACCTCAGCTGGTAATTCCTTCAAACACATTTCATTAATTATCACTCACATTGTCTGTGATCATATTCAGCACATTAACATCAGCGCTGCAGAAAATAAAAAAAAGCTCACCTTCCCAGACTCCTCAGCTTGACTTGACCTCTTTCTTTTCAGTGCTGGTTTCGCTGGTAAATAAATAACAGTTACAGGTGCATTCAACACTGGGGCTGCATCACAAATCATCACTATTGGTGAAAGGGCTAAAAATGTACAAACCAATCTAAAATTATTTAAATTGAAACATGTCATCTGCATCACCCCCTATAGACAGAATTTCACTCAATGTGCTTCAGAGAACATACAGTGCCCTCCATAATTACTGGCACCCCTGGTTAAGATGTGTTCTCAAGCTTCTAAAAACATCAGTTGTCTTAATAATATAGGACCACAATGGAAAAAGAGGAAAATCCAACCATTAATTAAAATGCATTTATTCAGTGGGGAAAAAATTCCACATTAAGAAATAATTCTTTTACATCAAATCATGTGTGTCACAATTATTGGCACCCCTGATGTTAATACTTACATCCCCCTTTTGACAACAAAACAGCACCTAATCTTCTAATATAATGTTTCACAAGATGGGAGAAAGCAGAAAGAGGGATCTTTGACCAATTCTCTTTGCACAATCTCTCTAAATCAGGTGTGCCCAAAGTCGGTCCTGGAGGGCCAGTGTCCTGCACAGTTTGGTAGTTCCCTTCCTCAGACACACTCCCAGAACCTGGCAATTAACAAGTGAGTCTTACCAGCTGTGTTTAATTCAGGGGAATTACCAAACTGTGCTGGAAACCAGCCCTCCAGGACAGGAGCTGGGCATGCCTGCTCTACATCATCCAGCAACCTGTGTCCTCTCCTCTTCAACTCACTCCACAGGTTTTCAATGGAGTTGAGGTCTGGGGACTGAGATAATCATGGGAGGAGCTTGATTCTGTGTCTGGTGAACCATTTCTGTGTAGATTTGTCCACGTTTAGGGTCATTATCTTGCTGAAAGACCCAGTGATGACCAATCTTCAGCTTACAGGCAGAGTCCACCAGATTTTGATTTAAAATGTAGTATTTAAAATTTTTATTTTAAATACTCTGACCAACTTTGTAAACTACTGTAGAAAAGACAGAAATACTTAAATTACATTTATTTCTTAGGAATTGTTAGGGGTGCCAATAATTGTGGAACAGGTGATTTTATGAAAAATAATAATTTCTTAGTCAGGTATTTTTTCCTTAAAATTCACTTGAGTTGAAAGTTAAATTTTTGTACTATTTTCAGTGTGAGAGTATGCTTCTGCAATAAAAATGTTATTTATTTTAAAGCTTTTAACACATGACAGGACAGTGTAGCAGTGATGCAGCACGGCATGTTCTGTTCGAACCTTACCATCAAAAGATGAAGGGTTAAGCTCTAGATTTCAGCACTTCTGCAAATGCACTACTCGACAAATGAGCCAAGGTCATGCGCCCCCTAGTGGGCAACTAGCTGGATTAAGGATTGTTGAGCAACTAGCAAGAATGTGCTTTGGGCCTGCGGTACAGAAGCAGGGCTGAGCTATAAATCAGCAACACTCACCGGTAGAACCAGCCTGAGCTAGAGAACACTGTGCTCTGTGTGACTGAGGAATATCACACACACCCACACACAATTTCACCACTGTACCTGGTTCATCTGTCACATGCGTTGTTTTTGGGGGTCGGCCCCTGCGTGGAGTCTTCTTCACAGGTTCCACATTCTCCTCTTCCTCCTGCACAAAGAAAACAGAAATGTGTCTGGGTGTTGGGGCAGTGGTGGCCTAGATCAGAAGGTTACATGTTCAAGTCCCAGCCTGGGCATTGCTGAGGTAACCCTTGAGCAAGGTACATATAACCACCTTCACCTTGTTAGTATGTGTGTCTACCACCGTGTGTGTACTCACTACCACTGTACTCAAGCTCACCTCTTTCTCCCTTATCTGACCTGCAGCTCAAACCTTAACCCTAATATTCAGTGACATCACTTGCCCATTAGAAACACGGCCGTCAGTCAAACAGAGTGGCAAAACATGAGGCATGGCTATCTTTTTGGGCTAGAGTGTGATCCTCTGCGCTTACCAAAGAACCAGTGAAACAAATGGACCTGTGGGAAGGAATCAGCTTTCCTCATATTTAAAACAATCAGCCATAACTTTAAGACCACCTGGTGCATTGTTTTCTGACCCCTTTAGATCAGAGCGGCATTAACAATTTGTACAACAGGAGCTCCCCTTTGGGATCACACCACACTCCCCACATGCAACAGTGCTTAATATATCCCAACCCATTAGGTAGTGCCACTGTAATGAAATAACCAGATAGTCAGTGTTCTTGACCTGGCTGTGGTCTTAATGCTATAACTGATTGGTGCCGATTGGTGTAGCTAATTTTGACACTGGGGGGAAGCTGGGCAAAGCCTGAAGGCCTACATACAGTAAATATGAGGAACTCTGATTCCTCCCCAAGTCAGTGTCAGAGCGCAAAAAAGAGAGAGAGAGAGAGAGAGAGAGAGAGAGAGAGAGAGAGAGAAAGTGAAGAGAGAATGTAAGAGCAGAGAAAAAGCAGGGGGAGAGAGAGCATGATCGAGACAGAGAGGGAGAGAAAGTGCAAGCGGAAAAAGAGATGGAGCCCAAGAGTGAGAGAGACAGAAAAGAGAGCACAAGGATGAGAGAGACTCACATTCTTCTGAGTTGTTTCAGTCTCTTTGTCACTGGGCTCCTGATCGGTCTGAGCTTTAGAGAAAAAAAACAGAAGAAGCAGAGAGACACATTTTCAGTTCTTAGTATCAGGATGAACCCAAGCTGCAAAAGCTGTGAACACACTTCTACGGAACGACAGAGTCTTAGGGTGAGTTCAGCTGCAGCTTTGTGTCATTTTTGTGTAAAGTCGAATAAAATGTCTGCAGAGGACATGGTGGTTTGTGACAGAAGGTAATGAGGCCATGTGACACATGCAGTAACGGACAATATATCTGATGATGTGTTCATAATCTAACCCCATCACACATTATACTATTACATTAAATGTAGAACTGACAGCCAGTCATTACTACTGGCGATTCCAAAATCCAGGAACGAACTCTCTAGATGTGCAGTTAAGGGCAATACAAAACATAAGAGAAATTTCATTAAAAATTAAACTTAAACACCAACACAACCGTGGGGGATGTAGGGTCCAGATGTGAATACTTCTGGCTTAGTGAGTGATGGTCAGGATTAAATTCTACTGTTCTAGATGAAGGTTTGTGTTTGCAAGGCTCTCAGGACTATGTGGGGGAAAAAGAGGAATGGATTACTTTCATATCCTCATTTATATCATTACCCATAATACACCATCAGATATCAGGATAGAACTTTGAATCGAAATCACCCAGCCCTACTCCATGATGCTGACCACAGACCAAGTGTAAACACATGTAGATAAACCTGATGTGTGGTGTTTACATGATATCCCTCCAAATCTGGACAAAAGCTCATACACACCACTGTCCTTGACTGGTGCCACCTTCCGAGTAGATGGTCTTCCTTTACGGAGTCGACTTTTGGCTTCCGCACGGTTGTCCTGTGCAACAAAGGGAGAACAACAGTACAGTCAAGCTTTTCGTGAGGACGTCCGAATTTGATGATGGAGCTACAGCTGTGTGTAATTCCCCCAGATCAGAACGAGTGTTTACCAGTTCAGACACGTCGGACCGGTCCTCATCCTGTCCATCAGACACGGACGCACTGCCTGACAACAGAATACAACACTTCACTGAAACACTGTCTAGCACAGAGAAGCAGCTGAAGAACTTTGCAGCTGCAGTTTACAACATGAACTAGACTGTGAGAGCAGCCTGGCATGTGCTGCTTATGGCCAAATCATTTAAACAAAGTCTGAACAACATATTTGGGTGGGTTCTGTGCATGATTTGGTGCATTTCTGGTTAATCTTTCAATTAAAACTTATCAAAAATATTATACATTTTGATTATGTAGATCGTGTGAAGTTCTCTTATGGGACTTTTGTAATAGTATGTAACAGTGTGGGGAATACAGGACAATAAACAGAAACACATTCTACCGGAACCTGTCAAAATGCATAGCGTATTCACATCACACTTCACTCTGGGACAGACAGTGCCATGCTGTCCCACACACAAACACACACACACAGTGACCTACTGGCTTGTTTGACGAGCTTAGGGGGTCGTCCTCTGCGGGCTGGCTGGGTTTTCGGCTCCTGTGGGGGCTTGGATTCTTTCTGCTGCCAAAAACACAGTTCATGGTCATTCACAAAATCACTGGAATATTGCTTCTGTAGTTCAGCACTAGAGCTACAAACATAAGACTTTACCTCACAGTGATGGTTAATGGAACCAGATATCTGGTTCCTCTAAAACATGCATGCCCAGCTCCGTGGGCACTGTGCTGGACACTGGCCCTCCAGGACCGACTTTGGGCACTCCTGCTCCAAAACCTCCTTACAGACATGAGGCTGTGATGTAGATGCTGCCTGATGCCCAAGATGGTGTTCTACCAAAGTCTAGAGAAGCTGTTGGCCCTCAATCTAAACTCATGTAGGGTGTTGTGAGGCAAAAATAGTGCCCCAAAGTAATTTAGCTCAGATTCACTATTTTACCATCATCACCATTCATCATCACACATGGAGCTAACTGGAGGGATGTGGAGAGGAGACACAATGACTAATTGTGTTGGAGACATGATGCCTGGTTTCATTTACCACCACTGTAAAAGAATAGAGTCAAGTCAAGTACTCACAGGCTCAGCGTGTTTTGGGGCTTCACTCTGGTCAACACCTGTAATGAACACAGGAACTCATGTGTGACAGTGTGCACACAAACATTCAAGAGACTTTCATTACTTATTTTTAAGCTCAACATCACAAGTGTAGTAAATACAGTCTTTTTTTTTTTAAACGATTTGTCTTATTTCATTTATTAAACAATTTATTGTATTTTATTCTCTTACAATTTGTTTATTTACTGAACTTAAATGTATAATTATTTTGTAGTTTTTAGCTTTTATTGATCATTCTCACTCTAACTCACCTCATTACCAATTTTTAATTAGATATTTTTCTCATTTAAAATTGTATTTTATCCTGTTTTATTTCTAACCATACTTAAGGTCAAAGCACGGTGTGGACCTACCCGAGGTCTCTGCTGTGGAGTCGTGAGTTGTTATGGTGGCATTTTGGTTGGGCTCCTCTTGCTCAGGAGTTTCTGGCTTTGTGTTGGAAGACTGTTCATACACAACACAAGATTCAGAAGAGCATGTTCTAGATCAGCCTCAGGAATGAGAGGCAGAAGGGCAAATACTAGGGATGCACAATATGGACAAAACATAAATATTGCAATTAAACCATTTCATATCGTGATGTTTTTTCATGTTAAAATGTCTGCATCACGTTTCATCTTGTCCAGCCCATTAAATAAATGTGACTGTAGTGCCATGTACAAATATTCAAACTCACTTCAGTGTTTGTAGACGTTGTGTCCTCAGTCAGAGAAACTGGGGGCGCTTGACTGGAACCGGTCTCAGCTGAAGCATCCTCTGCAATTTGACCAAAAATCTTCTTAAAACATGATGAAGCAGCTTAAGGAGGGCATAAATACACATCACTATTCAAAGCATGGGTAAAAACTACAGCAACATCATAGTAGTTAAATAGCATGTTTAATAACACTTAGTTAAACTGCTAAAATAAATTTCAGAGTAAGCAAGTAAAGCACAAATAATAAATAACATTTATAAACAAAACTCTTTATTTAGAACTCCCTCACTCTGAGGGCTGAGGAATTTGTGGAGAATAGTTAATTGTTTTTCTAAAAACAGCATTTCTATTGCAATTTAAATGTGATTTTCTTTAAATGGATTATTTCACAAATCAGACAGAAGTGGCCAGTAAGCTTAAAGTGTCAGAGTGTCATCAGCAGGTTTCAACAGAGATAGAGAGAGACTGTAAGAGTCAAAGAAAGGCAAAGAAGTGGACGTCCTTTAGCCACATCCCACACTGACGACCACTTCATTGTGAACAGTGCCCTGCGGAACTGGCTGATGAATCCCACTCAACTCCAGGCACGTTTAAGGGAAGTGAGAGGCAAGAGTCACGTCAGACCATTCGAGACCATTTACATCAGCGTGGTCCGCGTGCTAGACGACCTGAAAAGGTACCTGACCACGCCACCAGGTACAGGCATCATCGTCTTGCATGGGCCAGGGAGCATTTACACTGGATGAGGAACCAGTGGGTTCTCAGTGCTGTTCTCTGATGAACTCACTGTGTAGAGGCTCATAACTCTGTACCCCAGAACCTCAATGACCCAAGGGCCGCTCTTCAAGAAGAGTGAGATGCCATTTCTCAGCAGCAATAAGTCGACTTGTAAACACGAGACGTCGTTGTGATGCTGTAATTGATGCTCAAGAGTAGATGAGACATTGAGACAATGATATTTTTTGTTGTGGGATAGTCACCACTGTTGTTGGCTTTTATTTCAATAAATTGTTTGAGATGAGGAAATCACTACTGCATTTTTATACTTAAATGCTCTACTTTCAAGATATAATATCACTGTAGAGTGACTTTTTGTTTTCCATAAATTTCACCTAAGTCAATTATTCCTAACTTTTTAGCGTTTATTTGATAGCTCGCCACCCTGCCTCTCGACAGGTTTAAGGCCAGATGGGGACATGCTAACAGGGTTTGATTTGTAATTTGTAGAATTTTTTCTGTACTCAATGGCATAAATATGCAATAATAATGTTGCCATGGTTTTGAGAACCTTAGGTTTTATCCATCATGAGATATTTCTTGTGCTTGGTAATGAAACACCTTTTAATAGCCACCAGTTGGGACTGAACCAGCTGATATTAACTGACAAGACTGCTTTATAATTACTGATAGATTTCAGCTGGTGTCATGACTTTCCAGTCTTTTTGCATCTTCCTTTCTTCATGTGTTCAATACTTTTTCCCCAGTGTCATTCCATTTTATGACACATAACTTAAATCTATGGAAATCTACGGTTTACTTTCTTTGAATGTGTGGATTTGAGGGGTTGTTACCAACACCTGGTGAGAACTTCATGTCAATAGCATGTTTAGAAATATATTTACTTCAAAAATTGGTGTAGACACACCTGCTGTAAACACGATTAATTGTCCAGTCCTACTTTTAGCACTCCAATAGACTCGATAAACATGTTTAAAAAAAGAGAAGAAAGTGGCATAATCAGCAGGATTTTATATGTTTTCAGGCTGTTTTGGAGTGTACGAAGGAATCTTGAGTATATGATGATAATACTTCGGGAAACATTTTATCTTTATATTTAAAATGCCGTTTCTTTCTCAGTTCAGAAGGGCTGCGAGAAGGTTACAGGGTTCAGTGACATTTTAAGGACACGACTGTACCTTGACACACAATAGAAAATGAGGATCTACCTGATGCTCTTGCTGGCACATCACAAGAAGTGAGTTCAGGTGTAAGAACCTCAGGTTGAGATTCTGACTCCTTGCTGGTCAGCTGAACTCCATCACACACATTCTATAAACCACACGGATATAATGAATATATTATTTTCACTGCTAGCATTTTCCAAATTACAACAATATTTTTTAAAAAGTCAGTATAATAAAATGTGCCATTCAACATAATGCAAAAAAAACTTGACTTACGTGCAGCCTCTCAACTGACACCATTTCTTCAGGAGCTCCTGTTGTTGAAAAAAAGTCAAAAAAGGACGATTAACCAATAATAATAATATATATATATATATATATATATTTTTAAATCATGCTTACTACAATATCATTACCAGGAATGTAACAATCAATTTGTGTTGATGCATCAATCAAAATAGTGCATGATCCGATGTATCGATCGGACACATAAAAATCTATTACAAATTATTTGATGTTACGTTGTGCAATATTTTTACAGAGAAGTCACTTTTGTAGTATTTGACCTTTAATAATAAATTACCCCAAAGAGAAGCTCCTGTTGTACAAAATATTAATAATGGCTCTGACAGAAAAGGGTCAGAACACACAGCACACCACAGTCAGATTGAGGGCGTTCATTATTAGGCAGGTGGCCTTAATGTTCTTGCTGATTGAAGTATTTAGTGATGCACAATGTTTGAATGCACATTATGAACCTCCATTAAGTATGGGTAATAAAGCAAGTTCGCTGAACTATCACTACAGACCAAGTAAAGCATCCCCTACCACTGGTGTGCTGGTCTCCATCCTGTGAGTCAACTTCTGCTGTTGTTTCTACTCCATCACAAGAGGGTGGAGGCTGTGTATCCTGTACAGCAATGGAAGCCGTCTCTCCAGTGATGAGACTCTGCGGGTCCATGGAGAGGAGGGTGAGAGCTGCCTCCTTCATCTTCATGTCCGCTTCCTGGATTGAACGCTCCGTGTCTTGCCTCATGGGTAAGCTGGTCATATTTTCCGCTGCAGAAGTACAAACATCCATCAGGGTCAGAAGGGCATCTGCCTCCAGAGGGAGAGGGTGGGGCTCTGGGTGACTCTCTGCGAGTCTCATGGTGGACTCCTCCTCATCCTCAGGCTCTGGAGTGATGTCGCTCAGGGTGTCAAACATGTCATCAGGTGCAGCTGTGCTGCTCGTATCAGCAGCTGTGGGAGCAGATACTGGGAGAGAATCTGCAGCTGGAATTGGGATAATAGCAATATCAGACTCTGGGCAAGAGTCTGTTGGAGGGCAGGGTGCTTTTTCAAGATGATCAGACTTATTTTCATCCAAGTTCATTGGAGCTGTGAGATTAGACTCAGTTTCTACGACCTGTGGAGCTATGGGATTAGACTCAGTTTCTAAGTCCTCTGGAGCTGTGAGATTAGACTCAGTTTCTAAGTCCTGTGGAGATGAGAGATTAGACTCAGTTACTACGACCTGTGGAGCTGTTAGATTAGATTCAGTTTCTACGACCTGTGGAGCTGTTAGATTAGATTCCGTTTCTATGACCTGTGGAGCTGTTAGATTAGATTCAGTTTCTACGACCTGTGGAGCTGTTAGATTAGATTCAGTTTCTACGACCTGGGGAGCTGTGAGATTAGATTCAGTTTCTACGACCTGTGGAGCCGTTAGATTAGATTCAGTTTCTACGACCTGTGGAGCTGTTAGATTAGATTTAGTTTCTACGACCTGTGGCGCTGTTAGATTAGATTCAGTTTCTACGACCTGTGGAGCTGTTAGATTAGATTCAGTTTGTACGACCTGTGGAGCTGTTAGATTAGATTCAGTTTCTACGACCTGTGAAGCTGTTAGATTAGATTCAGTTTCTACGACCTGTGGAGCTGAGAGAATAGGCTCCATTTCTAAGACATGTGGCGCTGTGAGATTAGGCTTCATTTCTATAACCTGTGGAGCTGTGACATTAGACTCAGTTTCTAAGACTTGTTGGGCTGTGAGATTAGACTCAGTTTCTAGGGCTTCTGTAGCTCTTACATTAAACTGAGTTTCCAAAGCCTGCTGGGCTGTGATATTAGACGGTGTTTCCAGGGTTTGCTGGACTCTTAGATCAGGCTCTGTTTCCATGGCCTGTAGGGCTGGGACATCGACTGTGGTTTCCAAAACCTCTGGAGCTGCAAGATTAGACTCCGATTTTAAGGTCTTAGTCTCCAAGGCCGGTGGAACTGTGAGATCAGAATCTGTATCCATGGGCTGTGGGGTTGTGAGTTCAGACTCTGCCATTAAGGCTTGTGAAGTGATCAGATCTGTTTTAAAGGCATTAGAGACTTTGAGAGTGGGCTCTCTAAGAGAGTTTAAGTCATGCTGGGATTTGAGATTTGAATCTGCTTCTAAGGCATGCGAGGCAACAAGGTCAGAAGCAGATCCCGAGGCCTGGGAAGCTGTGAGATCAGACTCTGCTTTCAAGGTCTCTGAAGCTGCTAGATCAGAAGTGCCTTCCATGGCCTGGGAAGCTGCATGAACAGACTGTCCATCCAAGGCCTGGGAGGTTGTACGGTCAGACTCTGCTTCCAAAGCTTGTGGGGCCACAAAATCAGACTCTGCTTCTAAGGCCTGCAAGGCTGCAAGATCAGACTCTTCTTCTACGGCCTGTGAGGTTGTGAGACTAGACTCAGTCTCTAATGACTGTGGTGCTTTGACATTAGAGTCTGTCTCCAAGGCCTGTGGTGCCATGACATTAGACTTGGTCTCTAGGGCTTGTGGGTCTGTAAGATTAGACTTTGTGTCCAAGTCCAGTGGAGATATGAGATTAGATTCTCTGTCTAAATCTTGTGAGGCTTGTAGGACTGTCTCACAGTCTTCTGAGGCTGGAAGATCAGACTCCACGTCCAAGGCCTGTAAAGCTGTTGGATCTGAGGCTGTTGGCTCTGAGGCCTGTAAGTTACCATTTGATTGATTGAGAGAGTCAGAAACCTGTGGAGCTTTGAAATCAGACTTTATGTCCAAATCCTGGAGAGATGTAAGATCAGACTCTACTTGTGTGTCTGAAGGTGGGGGAAGTGATGGATCAGACTTGGTAATAGGCTCTGAGGCCTGTGAGGTACCAGGATTTGATTGATTGAGGGAGCCAGAGACTTGTGGAGCTTTGAAATCAGACTTTATGTCCAAATCCTGAGAAACGATAAGGTCAGACTCTACTTGCGTGTCTGAAGGTGGGAGAACTTCTTCGGCAGCAGGAAGTAGAGAGTCTGAGGAAAGCTCATTTGTTTGGGAGCTCCTCTTTTCTTTCTCACTCTCTGCTCCTTTCTTCTCTGACTTCTTTTCACTTGTTTTCTTCGTGCCCTTTGCTTCCTTCCCTTTCTCAGCAACACGATCCTCTGATGTTTTCCTATCCTCTTTTGTCCCTCCTTCCTTCTTCTTCTCCTTGGAAGTCTCTACTTTACTCAGGGCTGATCCAGCTTTACTCTTGGTCTCCTGACCTAGTTGTTTCTTGTCCTGCTTCGCTGCTAGCACACTCGGAGGTTTCAGATCATCTCTGGATTTGGATCTTGTTTTTTCTGAGACAGATTTGACCTTTGATACGGTTTCGGACTCTTTGCTCTTTCTGGTTTCCTTGTCCATGTCTGAGTGTTTGGAAGGCTCACCTGGACCTGCATCCTTGCTCTTGACCTTCTCTGCAGGTCTGACCTCTTGTGTGTGACTCTTCGACCGTTTCAAAAGGTCTTTGGGATGCTTATCCTTCTTTCTGCTGACCTCTGAAGGTGCCTCAGCCTCTGACTTTTCCTCTGCAGAGCCTGTGGAGTCTAAACGATGCAGCTGTTTGGGGTCGCTCTTACCCAGCAGCTTTTCTCCTTTCACTCTCTCTTTCTCCTTTTCTTTGGGAACCTCTGTAGACATTCTTCCTTTCTTCAAATCCTTTAGTGCTCCCTCCTCTGCAGCTGAACATTCTGACACAGATACTCTTCCTTCTCTGATGGACGGCATTACTTTCTTTTCTCCTTTAACTTTTGACCCTTTTTTCTCTCCTTTGTCATCACTTGATGCTTTCACCCCACCTCCCTCCTTCTCCTCGGCCAAGGTCTCTCCTCCTTTTCTGCCCTCAAGCTTCGGTTTGTGCTTGGTACGTTCATCTGAGATGCTCCGCTCTCTTTCTTTTTCTTTCCGCTCTTTCTCTTTGGGCTGGCTGTCTCTGCGAACATGCCGCTCACTTTTCATGCTGCCTCGGTGTCGGAGAGCCTCCTCTGTACCCGTCTCCAGGTCCAATATGAAGGAGTGTGTGCGGTTCTTGTCGAAAATTTTACGTGACTCGCTGCTTAGGTCTTCAGAAACACCGCTTTTCTTACTACGCTGCTCCTCTGCCTCTGACATTTTTCTCATTGGCTTTGAGGGAATCACCTTGGACTTCAGCACCTCCTACAGGGACAGAGCAACATTGCATAAGAAACAACAGTGAGAAAAATCACAAAGGAAGACAGAAAAAAGCAGAGGGATGAGAAGACTCACATCCTTTTTTACTGGGTCTGCATCCGCGTCGCTCTTCCTCTTGTTTCCAGAGTCATCCTCCTTCCTGAAACAGGACAAAAGTTAAACGTATAGGACACATTGCACTCAAACTTGCATACACATTAATGTACACAGTAACACACACCGTGAGTCTCTCTTCCTCTTCCGGCTGAGCGCCACTTTCTTTTCCAGGACCTTCCTCTCCTTCCGTGCCTCCTTCGCTTGGGGCCGTGAAGCCTCTTGACTGGATGAAGCTTGTCGTTCCTTCTCTGCTGGTTCATGAGTGGAATAAACAGAAGTAGGACCTTTGGTGATAACTTTTATTCATGTACAGTCTTATGCAAAAGTTTGGGCACACTTGATGAATAACAGATTTTTGTAATTTTTTCATTGAAAAGATGTTAAGACAGGCTCTCTAGGAAATGAAAAAAAAATACACAATATTCTCAGCAAACATTGATGCATAGTTAGTTTTTATGCTATAAATTGAACAAAAAACATTATTATGGCACTCTGCAAAAGTTTGGGCATCCTAAGAGTTATAAAGTTTCTATAAAGATTCTTTTTACAAAGTTTCAGACTTTGCTTGCCGTTTCCACAGTGAGAAATGTAATTAAAGAGATGGCAGTTCAGGCGAGAGGAGATGAGTTCTGGAAGACCAAGAAAACTCTGAAAGAACTGCTCGTATGCTGATCAGAAATACAAAAAACCTGCAGGAAGATTTAGCAGACTCAGGAGTGGTGGTGCTCTGTACCACAAGACCTTGATAGAAGAGTCAGAAAAAAAACTTACATGTGTCCCCATCATGAAATCCAATGTCAGAAGTATGCAACAAAACATCTACAGAAGCCTGATGCATTTTGGAAACATGTACTGTGAACTGATGAAGTTAAAATAGAATCTTTGGCCACAATCAGCAAAGACATGTTTGGAGAAAAAAAGGAGCAGCATTTCAAGAAAAGAACACCTTGCCAAACATTAAGCATGGTTCATGCTTTGGGGTTGGTTGCAGCAAGTGGCACAGAAAACATTGCATGGGTGAAGGGAAGAATGGATTCCCCTAAATATCAGCAATTTCTAGAACCAAACATTACAACATCTTTTAAAAAAAAAAAGCTGAAGGTGAAAAGAGGATGGTTTCTACAAAAGGACAATGATCCTAAACAAACCTCAAAATCCACCATGGACGACCTCAAGAGACGCAAGCTGACAGTTTTGGAATGAGCTTCACAGTCCCCGGATTTAAACATCATTAAAAAAAAGTTTGTAAGCTGTGATATCTGCCAAAGGAGTTGTTACAAAGTACTAATTAAGTAGCGTGCCCAAACCTTTGCACAGTGCCATAATAATGTTTTTATTTTTCATTTTTGTTCAATTTATGGCATAAAATGTAACTACGCATCAATGTTTGCTGAAAATATTGTGTACTTTTTTCAATTTCCTAGAGAGACTGTGTTAACATCTTTTCAATTACAGTCACCAAAATATTTATTTATCAATAAAAGCTTAAACAAGACTGTACCAAATCACAATGTGAGACTAGAGATGATTATCTCACCCTGTAACTCAGCCTGCACGGCTTTCTGTCTCCTCCGCTCCTCCAAACGCTCCCGATTCTGTTGCCTCTTCAACACCCTCTCCTCTTTCTCCTTTGCCTAGAGAGAAAAAGCTCATGAGCTATATTTTAGGAACCAAACTTTAATTCAGATGAAGGACTGTATACAGAAACACTGCTAAAGTGGAGTTGAAAAACCACAAACTGAATTAAAGTCTCTGTAATTAACTGGTTACAATGGTTCAGAATGGGTTCTATATAAAACATACTTCAGAACCATCAGAATGGTTCACAGATCACAGATGAATGGAATATCTGGTTCCACAAAATGCTCCGTCAAAGAAAGTTCTTCCATGAAATAGTAAGGCAAAATATTCCCCTAGTATAATTTAGTTCAGGTTCACCATTTCACCATCATCATTCCATAGAAACACATTGAGAGCACATGGAGCTTCAATGGCGTTTTGAAGAAGAGATACAACTCTGTTTCTGTTGAAGAAGTCTGTTTCTATTCATCACCACTCTACGGAAATCCCAGTCTGAACAAATTCACACTGAACCCGCTCTTAATGACTTGTTCTGTAGCTTTAATAAAGACCAAGCTACAGCTTTACCTGAGAATAAAGACTGCACCTTTAATACAGACCAGAGACTAAAGTCGTAATAAAGCCTCTTTCTCACCGCAGAGCGTCGCCGCTGCTCCACCGTCACCTCATCGTCAGAGTCGCTGTAGTATCTGGAGTACAGGTAAGGTTTGTGGATGTAGCCTTGACGTCCTCCACGAGGCTTTTTCTCCCGATTCTCTTCAGAGTCCTCGCCAGCAGACATCTTCTGAGCCTTCTCATCTATACAATGGTAGACAAAAGCTGGCACATGCACCATGAAACCACAAACAAACATACACCAATAAGCCATAGCATTAAGACTACCTGCCTAATATTGAGTACCGTAATTTCCAGACTATAAGCCGCTACTTTTTGCACAAGCTTTGAACCCTGCGCTTTATAATCCGGTTCAGCTTTTCTGTGGAGTTTATATGATTTTTGTGATATCGTAAGAGGATTTGTATCTGTACATCCAGAAATAGGAGACTTTAAAAGACTTTAAATGGCAAAGATGAGCATTTACAAGCGTAGTACTCACAGTAAAGCGCTACTCCACAAACGTTTGGTGAACTAGCCG
>JBBIGC010162253.1:0-16516 GCA_037576955.1 Lepidarchus adonis
TGCGAATGGTTTGTCTGGAAACCCTAGTTCCCCTCGCATCTCGTAAACGGGCCTGCAGCTGTGTGGCAGTTGCATAACTATGTCTGAGTGTAAACAAAGGTCCTTAGGTACTGGTCATCGTTGTGGTCTGTCACTCAAGGGGCTCCACTCCTGGGTCGGTCATGATCTCTGCCTGTTGTTCTGTGTCTTGATGCAAGTCTGCTGATGACACTTTGAGACACACCAAGTTCACAACAACATCTGACTGCCTGCCACCGACCCGAAGGCGCAGCATGGTCAGGTGACTCTGCTCGTCTGTTAAGTGACGTTGTGTGTTCATGGCTGTTTGAATGATGAACTTGGAATGACTTACTGACAAAAGCAGCTTTTTATACCCACAGAATTTTGAAACTGATTCCTCATTGAGAAAGGTTGTCTTTTGGTATTGGCCTCAATATATGGCACCTGTACACAATGAGATCATTACATGGAAAACACAAAATGAGGTGTGTCTATCACCCCAATACAATTGCCTCACTATCTCAATAATGTCTGAAGTGAATCAAACACTGTATGTATGGCATCCACTAAATCTCTCACAATATCCCTAACTATTATAAAAAATTATTTCACAACCACCTGTTCTGCAAGTCGTCCCACTTAAAAAGATGAGAGAGGTCTGCAATGTTCATCATAGGTTCACTTCAACTGTGAGAGACAGATTGTAAAAAAAATCCAAGAAATTGCATTGTATGATTTTTAAAGAATTTATTTGTATAATGGTGAAATGTAAAAATATAAAATATAAAATAAGTATTTGGTCAATAACAAAAGTTCACCTCAATACTTTGTAATGTTGCCTGGGTAGTGTGCTAGAAGATCTAGCCACATTTTATTTTCAATGCTCTCACTGATGGAAGGAGGTTTTTGCTCAAAATCCCACAATACATGTCTCCATTCACCCTTTTCCTAAACAGATCAGTCGCCCTGTCCCCATTGCAGAAAAGCAGCCCCAAAGCATAATGTTTCCAGCCCCATGTTTCACAGTGGGTATGGTGTTCTTGGTATGCCACTCAGCATTCTTCCCCCTCCAACTCAGTGAGTGGCATTTATACCAAAGTGTTTCATTTTGGTCTCATCTGACCACATACCATTTTCTCAGTCCTCGTCTGGATTATCCAGATGGTCTCTGGCAAACTTTAGATGGCCTGGTGTCGTCTTGGCCATAGTGGAGGTTGTAGTTTGACTGTTTGAAGGTGTGGACAGGTGTCTTTTATACAGATAACAAGTTAGAACATGTGCCATTAATACAGGTAACTAGTGGAGGATAGAAGAGCTTCTAAAGTAACAGGTCTGTGAATATATATATATATATATATATGTGTCTTCACAAATTCCCTTTTCTTGTTTTTAAAGCCATGGTTAGATCATAGTGCTACATTCATTCATACTGATATTAACGCAAGGTTTTTATGTTGCTAATTGATTAACTTCTGAGTGTTTCTCATACTTCAGTATACTGTACTTATACATTTGCTGTAAAGTAGTTTGAGAACTATCATTCTAGTCTTCTGTTTCTTATATGACATTAATAGGGCTGTGACTATTGATTATTTTAGTGAACGTGTAATCAAATAATTATATTAAAAATTATATTAATCATATATTAAATAAACACAATTTATAAAATTTAATTTAACTTTTAATGCATCATATTTGTATTTTTAAAAAACATATGGCCACTAGTAAGATCTGCTGGTGTGGGTTTTCCTTTTTTATTGTCTATTCTGATTTGGGGTCTTAAAGCTTTGTGGTGAATGTTTAGATGCTTCATAATGAACTTAACATGCCTTCTCACTCTGCCAATGTATCAAAAATATGCGTTTCAATTAGGAATGCACTGATTGTGGGTTTTCAGGTTTGGTGCAGATATCTGACATTTCTCATTAACATATCTACCAATTAAAAATGCATAGATTGTATTTACCTGAACTAGAAAATGTTACTTATATTTCTAACTAATATTCATTTCTGTGAACTTAAACATGAACTTAAACTGCTCTTCCACAAAATAAATGCATTAATAAATACAGATTAGAAATATCAGTCAAATCTGTTCAAAGCTAATTCTTTAAAGCACATATCTGCAGGTATGACTCTGACATCATTTTACATCCCATATTGAAATCAATAAATGTTTAACTGAATACTCAATCAGACAATCATGACAACCCTCAACCCTACATGTAAGCTTTCAGACCAAACTATTTCTGTGCACTAGAAACATGTTGTACCTAAATGCTTTTAAAGTAAAATAGTAAAACTTCAAAGCTTTCAGAAACAAGAATGTGTAGTATGTTATAATATTAATCTTTTTTGGTTTTATTGTTGGTGTGCTGGGCCATTGTGAGGCCTATTAGTGCTGTAAGAATAAATCAATAAATGCTATATATTAGTCCACATGTTCAGTAGTAAATCACTTCTATGAACATGAAGAAATATTATAAAAATGAAAGGAAATGAACATTTAACATTCATATAAATAAATATAAGCCTTTCATGTACAGTATAGTGCAGAAGTCTAAAATAATATTATATAAAAGTGGCTTAACTGGATACTTAGTGCACTCTCTCTATATATAATAATTATGTTAGAAAAAAGGAACAATGACATTAATACAGCAAACAGTGATTTTATGCATGTCTAGCTGTTTCAAGTTTACTCTTTGAATCATCTAATAAAAGTTAACAAAAGACAATACTTGCTTATTTTTATACAGTTTGTGGTGAATTGACCTGAATGTTTGCTTGTTTTTCAAGCTGCGCCATCAAATGGAGAGATCTTCACTTCTAGAACAAAACTAAGAAACGTGAGGCGTTCAGCACCTCCCCCTATTCACAGGCTGTTCTGAAACGACTTCACCAGACTGGTCAAGGCAAAGGATACTATCGTTTTTTGACTGAATCCTTTAAACTTCAAAGCAAAATCACATGGAAAAAGGTGCAATATTATTCAGAAGCACAAGCATGAGCTTTCTCACAAATGTGTTCTTGGGTTTTCACATAAATCAGCAATAAAATCAACAGACTCAGCAGATACTCCAAGTTTGGCTTGACTGTGGTCTATTTGATTGAAAGAAAAAATCTAGTTACATTACATTGAATGCATTATTATTTCATGCATAGTATTTTATTCATAACTGATCAAAAAGATGTAGGAAATGTATTGTGTGCAAACATCCACCCTGCTGCTCTTCAAAAACTGTCTGCCTTTTCCTCATGCTTCATGAGTGAGAGAGTAGCAGCCTCTTCTGGTTAGAAACAGAGCTGTGTGTAAGTCGAGCAAAAAGAAGTGAGACACCCCTCTGTGCCAAACAGACTCTAAAGGACAGGAAGGATATTTTGTCATGATACAGACGTACATGAGTAATCTGTAGAAATATTTAACTCTCCATCATAATGCCAACAGATGATTTCTTAACAGTGTTATACTTTAAAACAAATTTCATTCTGGAGTGATAGAAGACCCTCTTTTTATTCACTAATAATGATTCAACCGAAAGATTCTTTAGGGAACTAAAACATATTCTTTAAATGTATTGCTCCAAAGAATCCTTGGATCCTTGGAATCATTGGATGTAATAACCTGGTGATAGAAATGTGCCCCAATCAGAATTAAAACTATGAAACCATCTGTCTAATATAATGCAGTTCACCCTTGTACCACCAAGTCATCTCTTATCTACCAAGTAATGGGCTTCGGAAGACCTCTGAGGGCATGTCATATTTGACACCAAGGCATTAACAACAGATACTTTAAGTCATGTTGCAGGCTGGACCATCATGGATTGAACTAGATTATTCCACAAATGTTTCATCATATTGAGATCTTTGGGATGTGCAGGACAATGTTCAATCTGATCCATGATGATGTTTCTAACCAGATGCTCAATCTGATCCTTGATGATGTTTCTAACCAGATGCTCAATCTGATCCATGATGATGTTTCTAACCAGATGCTCAATCTGATCCATGATGATGTTTCTAACAAGAAGCTAAATCTGATTGAGATCTGGGAAACACCTTTTTTTAAGCTCAAATTATTTCTAAACCCTTTTTTTTTTTACATGTGGCAGCATGCATTATCCTGCTGAAAAAGAACAGGACAATATTCAGGATTAATGATCCATGCCTCATCATAGCTGTTTTTGGTGACATACAGTCCTGTGAAAAAGTGTTTGATTTCTTTTCTGTTCTTTTTGTTTGTTTTTTATTTCTCACACTTACGTTTCAGATCATCATACACATTTTAATTCTAGACAAAGGAAACCCACAAGTAAAAACTAAATGCAGTTATTAAATGAGGATTTTATTCATTAGGGGATAAAAGCAATCTAGACCTACCTGACCCTATGTGGAAAAGTAATTGTCTGAAAAGCTGAATTCAATTTCCCTAGCCAAACCCTGATTACAGCCAGACCTGTTCAATCAAGAAATCACTGATAAAAAACCTGTCTGATGAAGTGAAGATGATCTTGATGATCCCCAACACTTTTGCAATAATATTCTGTGGACTGACAAGGCAAAAGTTGAGCTTTTTGGATTTGTTCTGTTACATCTGCCTTATAACTAACACAGCATTTCACAAAAAGAACATCATACCACCAGTCAGTCATGGTGATGGTAGTGTGATTGTCTGGGGCTTATTTGTTGGGTCAGGACCTGGACGACCAGCTGTAATTGATGGAATCATGAATTCTGACCGCTTCTAGAAAACTCTGAAGAATAATATCCAGACATGAGTTTGTGTCCTGAAGCTCAAACATACTTGGGTTATGCAGCAGGACAATGATAGGCTTTGGAGTGGCCTAATCAAAGTCCGGAATTAAATTCAGTAGAGGTGCTTTGGTGTGACCTTAAACAGGCAGTTCATGCTTGAAAAGTGTGGCTTAATTAAAACAAAGTGTGGGCCAAAATTCCTCCATCACAATGTACAAGACTCAGTGCCAGTTGTTCTAAATGCTTTATTACAGTTTTTGCTGTCAAGGGAGGCCGTTATTAGATGTAGGGGTCAATTACTTTTTCACATAGGGCTTAGGAGGTTTGGATGAAAGAAAATTAGATTTTCATTTTTTTTAATATATTAAATCATTATTTTAAAATTGCATTTTGTAGTTACTCAGGTTATCTTTGTCTAACATTAAAATTTGTTTGATGATCTGAAAAATGCAAAAAATGTCACAGCACTGTAAGAGGGACCTACAGTACACTACAGTATAATAAGGCAAGAATATATGACATTATATTAGGTCTTGATGTTATGGAATATCAGTGTAGTTGTAGCAAGTATACATTAACATTTCATGGGGTTGTGTCCTGAGTATACTTAGTCCTGGTCTAAATTGCAGTACTAATGGTGAATCCTAATTGGAAATATCTTTTAAATGTAGGTTTAAGCTTTATTTGGGTCTGGGTAAAGTAAGTTGTTGGTTCATGATGATGGATTGAATGTACTGGGGATGGAAAATGCAGGGGAAGATATCTGCTCTGTAGTAAAACTAATGCAGTGTAAATTGTGAATCTCTGGCATTGCACAGCACATAGGCATCTAATAAATGCTTGTATTTTTACCTGAAGTCCTTCTAAGAAAGCTTTATTATTGACCAGACCATACAATGATCACAGTCCAGGGTCAACCTTCACAACAGTCAAAAGACTACGAAACTAATTTTCATAGTCTCAAAGATGTAGCTGTTAGTTCTCCACTAGGTGGCACTCACAGACAGGTCCTTCGCTCGAAAAGGAATGAAGAGTGAAGACTGACTGTGAACTGTTCTTCCATTTCAGCATGTAGCTGATGAAGGAATCGCTGATAGGAATGAATATGCTTTGCTCTTGCTGTCGTTCTGTGTCCTTGAAATATACAACCAAGCATGCAGTACAGTCCCTGTGTAAAATATCAATAAATAAAAAAGACTGATGTAATACATAATTTAATCTTTTTTTTTAAGTGTAAATATATTTATAGTGTCACACAAAAGTAAATACACCCCCACATTTTTGTAAATTTTATATATTATATATTCGGACAACACAAGATATGACATGTTTAATACAATGTAATGTAGTGAGTGTACAGTTTGTATTACAGTGTAAATTTGCCGTCCCCTCAAAATAACTCAACACACAGCCATTAATGTCTAAACCACTGCCAACAAAAGTGAGAACATCCCTAATTAAAAATGTCGAAATTGTGCCCAATTAGCCATTTCCCTCCCTGGTGTCATGTGACTCATTAGTGCTCAGGTGTGAATAGGGAGCATGTGAGCAGAGTTGTATGTAAAGATATAATAAAATATTTACAAAAATGTGAGGGGTGTACTCACTTTTGTAAGATTCTGTAAATGTAATAATAATCAAATATATTTTAAATTCTGTATTTATTTGCTTTTTCTGCATGCATTATGCACTATAAATGGTCATTCAGTTAGGTTCTCCTCATGCTTACAGAGTAATGTATAGGAAATCATTATCTAATGTACAGTGTGTTGATGTTTGGAAGAACATTACATGGCAAACTTCAAATAATTTGTTTCAGAGAAAGAAATTCATTTCTGTATGATTAGCAAAAACTCAGGAGCATATGCATTTAATGAACCATCTCTCCTTGATCATAGGCAGATGGTCAATCTGAAGGACAGAACAGAAAACAGAAGGCTCAACAAAAGAGAATCATATGAAAAGGTACACATTTTAACCACTTTTACTTTGGGGTCCAGAATGTATTTTTATACTAAGGGTCGCTTTTGTGAATGTTAATGAACTTGCATTGTTTAATCACTGCTAAGCTTAATGGAACAGCAGCTGGTGATAAAATGTGCATGCCATACTGATAGAAAGCATCTCAAGCCTCAATGGGTTCTTCTGAAGTCTTGCCCAATGCTGTCAGACCCTGATAACGTCATCAGACCCAGGGAGGAAGAAAGTAAATGCCATTTGTGTGTGTGTCCGTGTGAAAACCTTTAAAGAATGCAAATGTAGCCATAGTTCTTTCTGTGAGTAATCAGCTCCTTTGTGTGAAAGAGATTTTGGATGGAAGACATCTTGGATTCACTGGGGCATGGCAAGGTCAAAGGAATATATCCTTCAGAGATAACTGATGCGAATACTACCTTATGGAGCCATACTAACATGGAACAAGGTGCATTACACATTTTCCTCAAATGCTTAAACACATTTAAACACACATGCATATACTTAATTTTCATTGTCACATTTGCATAGGAGAGGCTTTCACTTAAGGCTTCTTAAAACAAGTATGAGAATATTTTTTGAACACAGTGTTGCATCACAAGCCTGTTCTTTAGCGCTTATTGTGATGAAAAGCAGAATAAAACTTACATTATGGAGTTCTATAATGGACTATCTGTATTAAAGAGCCCATATTTAAATTATGTTGTTTTATAATCATTGTTATAACTGATTTCTACATTCATGTTTCACCCAGTTTTTATCACATGATACTGAAGCAGTTTTTTTTCCTGACAGTGTCCATGTATAGATTCGTTGGTTAATGTGACGTCAGAATTTTAAACATGGTCTATTTAGTTTCTATATGGGGTGTGTAAACTTGAGAATGGGGAGTACAACTGCTCTTTCCAGTCACACATTAAACCAAATGTAGCAAGGCAATGGCAAACATAAACCCATCAGCCACAAGTTAACACCACTAGCTGGTGTAATTATTTAATGACAATGGCACCTGTCAAGCAGGTATGATATGTTGAGTGACAAGTGAACAGTCAGTTCCTGACGTTGATTTGCTGGAATCAGGAAAAATGGATCAGTGTAAGGACCTGAGCCACTTCGACAAGGTCTTTATAGCGATGGCTAGTCAGAGCATCTACAAAACAGCAGGTCTTATAGAGTGCTCCGTTTGTGTAGTAGTTAGTACCTACCAAAAGTGATTCAAGGAAGGACAACGGGTGAAAAGGAGCCCCTAAGTCTCATCTATGTATGTTGGAAGTGAAGGCAAACCACGGTATTAACTGAGCCTGAAAAATCTTACCACCCTCTCTCATTATTTCAAATGCTTTCAGTGCTGATGTGAATGTGTTTGGCCATGCTGGGCTTTCAGTGATTAATATGAACTGCAGCATTTTTCACTTCATCATCTAGTCCTCCTGGTCATGTGAGATGTGATCATATTTACAGTGGGGAGACAAAATGATTGATGGCATGGCCGTGTTTACCTCTGTGTATCCTCCTGCCTCACACCTTTCCTGCACATGTCGCTGTGGAGAATAAACGCCTGTGTCATCTGCATACATCAGACTTGTAAATGTGGCAGTACGTGACAGAGCTCATGAATAAAGATGAAATAAAGTGTCATCACTCTACAGGGTTACTCGAGGGAAAAAAATCACAGATCAATTCTCTTGAAGGACAGCATCTAAAAGACAAACTGAGGTAGAGGAGCCAGCGTTTGCTCATTTATTGAGTCACTCAGGTATATTACCTGTGTGAGAAGCTTTTCAGTGTTTTTGTATCTTATATCTTTATATCTTACATCATGTACACGTTTCAAATCTTTTTCTTTAAAGAACCCACCCGTTAATGAGTAAGTGAGAAGTGAAAGTAACTATGTCATTGTGACACCCCTTCACACAAAGTGCACCACAACAAAATGTGACCTCCTCATTAACCTATCCACACAAAAGAGCAGCAGGCAGCTATCAACAGTGCTTGGAGAACAGTATAGTGGCATGGTACTTTGCTCAAGGGCACTTCAGGAACACCTGGCCTGGGACTTGAACCTGATCACAGTCAAGTAACTAACCACTAGTCTACAACTGCCAAGGCAAATACAGCGCCCTCCACAATTATTCTTAGGCTTCTAAGTGTTCATAGGCTTCTAAAATGTAAGATTATGCTTCTGCAATTAATATTGAATATATTTTAAGGCTTTTAACATATGTTAACCAAGGGTTAGTTGTGGAGGGTGCTGTAATTATTAGAATTTATTTATATGGCAAGGGTAGGGATTTGTGCCACATTCAATTTAGGATAATTATGGCTTATTACTCCTACTCTGAGCTAGTAAATATAAGAAAGAAAGAAATTAATTTGTGTATAATTCTTTAATTTTTGGTGAAAAAAATTGTTCGCTTTCAGGAGCTCAATGAATTCCTGCATAGTGCCGTGATAGGATGCCACCTGTCCAACAAGTCCAGTCATGGAATTTCCTTGCTACTAAATGTTCCACAGTCGACTGTCAGTGGCATTAAAACAATGTGGAAGAGATTGGGAACGACAGCAACTCATTCACAAAGTGTTCGACCACGTAAAATGATAGAGCGGGGTCAGCAGATGCTGAGGCGTTTAGTGTGCAGAGGTTGGCAACTGTCTGCAGAGTCAATTGATGGACAAGTCTGGTTTGGCAGTTGCCAGGAGAACGATATTTGTCTGACTGCATTATGCCAAATGTAAAGTTTGGTGGAGGGGAGATTATGGGGTGGGGTTGTTTTTCAGGAGCTGGGCTTGGCCCCTTATTTCCAGTGAAAGGAACTCTGAATAATTAAGCACCAAGAGATTTTGGACAATTTCATGCTCCCAACTTTGTGGAAACAGTTTGGGAATGGCCATTCCTGTTCCAATATGACGGAGCACCAGTGCACAAAGCAAGTTCCGTGAAGACATGAATGAGCGAGTTTGGTTTGGAAGAACTTGACTGGCCTGCACAGAGTCTTGAACTTAACCCGATAGGATACTTTTGAGATAAATTAGTGTGGAGACTGTGAGTCAGGTCTTCTAGTCTAATATCACTGTCTGACCTCATAAATCAGCTTCTGGAAGAATGGTCAAAGATTCCCATAAACACACTTCTAAACCTTGTGAAAAAATCGAGTTGAAGCTGTTATAGCTGCAAAGGGTGGGCCGATGTCATATTAAACCCGATGGATTAAGAATAGAACTTAACTTAAGTTCATATGCATACACATATATTTTTTAATGCATTAATTTCCCTATTTTAGTTAATTCCACCTACTACCTACAACTCCCCCAACCTCATATTGACAGGCTGCAGGTGAGAGTTTTATTAAGGTTACTTTCACAAATTTTTCAGCTTGCAAACTTAACTGTTGACCAATGAACTGAAATCAACCAAGCTTACTTGAATTACACAGTGACTTGAAATAAGCCGTAAAAAGCCTTTGCTGACTGCATGCCAGTGAAGACTGTGGTTTGTTTTTTCCTCACATCAGCAGGTTGGGTTTAGACACTGTTTCGTTCTACGTCACCATGCATTGTGAGGCTTGTCTCTGTGGTGCAGAAGCAGCAGCATCTTAATAGCATGATTCTGGGCCTGTGGTGGTATTAACAAATAAGACCATTAGTGCTGCCAACACAATGACTCAAGCACACAATGTAGAGTAATACATTCATGATCACTGCCTGCAGGATATGTTGTTGGAAGCACTCTTCCGCTAACAGAAAATTTGAATGCCATGCACCACCCTCATCCACCACACCCTTGTTTCACACCCTTCAACACATGAACTGGGGGCAAGAAAATCACAGTTGTGTGAATGAGGCGCAGGGTGTGTGAGTAACTTTGCTTTTGATGATGAGAAGTATTTAATCATGTTAAGAGTGATTTGGAACAATCATCTCATCTATAAAAGAAGCATTATGCCATTTTTTCCATGTACATGTTGCATGTTTAAGTTCAAAAGGACTAAGTTCATTTTAACCTTAGTTAATTGTATTATCTGTGTAAAGATGTACAAACAATGTATTCAGCTGTGTCTAAAATGAAAATTAGATGTTTGTGTTTAAAATCTGGTGTTAAACAGGACTTTAAGTGCAAGGGTGAATGTAAACATTAACCTTGGCCAGCGGTAATGCTTCTGGCAGAGCCAAAGCTGAAGATGCATTTGGGGAAGGATACAGTTGTGCAGGCCCTATGCTGAAAAGAAATGGAAAACAGCAAGTGGGCAGTGACCATTCGTTCACTTGCTGGACATGCTGAAATAGTGGCATGGTGTATTGGCAAGATATAAACAACACTTAGATAATACTGCAGGTCACCGGTAGCTCTTGGCAGTTAATGGATCCCTTCTGTTGGAAGGACTGAAGAACTGTGCAGCACATATATAGAGTGACTGTCTGTGCATCAAGGCTCCTGGTGAAGGGAGTCCCAGAACATATGGAGAGAGTATGCAGCATGTCTCCAGCAGAAGGAGTGTTGGTGTGGTTTACTTCACCTGCTATATTGTAAATGTGTAAATGTATATAATTTAGCATTTTAAATAATTTATTTACAAAATATAATCTTTTCTAGGTATGCTTGTCTGTTAAATAAAGTTTCATGTGAAATGGCATATCATTGCCATATATTGCATATTATTGTTTTATTTTATTTTGGAAAATATCTCAACTTTGACACAGGAATTTGTGCGGCACGTTTTCATAGAAAAGCATTGCCAATGAAATATCCTGGAGTCCTGGAGCAGCTACACAGAAGCCTTAGGTCAGTGTGCTCTGGACATTGGAGTACTGAGACTGTGTTCTGGAGCATCGTTTTAAACCTTTGAGGTGAGTTGGAGTACTGTTTTCATCTAGATGCAATCATCTAACACCAAGTGAATAAATACAATAAAATTACCTAATTAAACAATAACATTACCACACTGCCTCAAATCCTCAGTCAAGGGGTTAGGATCTGTGTGTGTGTGTGTGTGCGTGTGCGTGTGCGTGTGCGTGTGCGTGTGCGTGTGCGTGTGTGTGTGTGTGAAATGATGAATGAGCAGGTGTTTTTTTTCTGTTAAGATATGGAGATTTAAAATCCATAAAATAAATCAATTTTATTAAAAAAAAAAAAAACAACGACAACAAAAACCCCCAATTACTTTAATGTGCTTTCTATTTATTTAAAAATATGGAGCTGTACTTTTCAACTGGATAATGATCCTAAGCACACTAGCAAATCCACCAAGAGAAACTGAAGGAATTTTCCATGGACGAGTAGTCAGATGTTTCAGCAAGCCCATGTCAGGGACTGGTGGACAGGGAGTTATGCAGACAGCTTTTGGCAGATATTCTGATGCAGAAAAGAGGGGACACGAGTGCCTTTTTATTTCCATTGAAGTTGTCCTTTTCAGCTTCTCTGCTGAAAAGAAATGTCAAAGACAAGAATGTGACTGCACAGAAAGAAAATGCCAAAAGAATTGCTTTTGATTTTAGAACCCGAGTTCAGCTAGGTTCAGTTAAACTCCAGTGCTCATTTAATAGCATCCAGGCTGGTTAATCTGCCTGCGCCTTGTCTGTTATACTGTACATCAGCCTGTGCTCACTACATGACCACTGCATGACCTCTGTTTCCCTCAAGATTCATTATTCAAAACAACTAAAAATATTCAAGCCATTTCTAAGATGAATGCGCATAGAAAGAAGGCTATAAAAACATCTAGCCATTTTCACACCTCCTACATTTCTGACATATGTTTACACACCTCTAAATGGAGTTTAACGTTTGTTAAAATGTTATATTAGTTACAGTTTATTATTGTTTACCAGCACAAACTTTAGTTTATCCAAAACCGCACTGCATTACTAATATTTATGGTACCTCTGTGACCAACCACACCATTCCCTGCTGTAGCTGGGCTAGCATGGTATAGCATAGCTCAATAGCTGATAGTACAAACAATGCTTTACAATGCTATTACAACTGAACTAGTGTGGGAAAGTAAGTCAGCTGTGTGTAGAGTACAAAACTGCACCCAGCTGACCCCTCTCTACATTTTACAATAAGCTGTACTAATTAAAATATGCCAGTTATAAGAGTTTCTGGGGTTTTTTTTATTTAACTTTGGAAAATTGCTATTCATACAATTAAAGATACTTGATATACAGTTTGTGAGATTTTTTAGTGGATTTGTGTCATTTGGCTCTAGAGATATGTATATTTTTGTGTATCATCAGTGTAGCTATGATTCTGTGTCTTCTAATTACTTGACCTAATAGCAGCATGTATAAGGAAAACAGGAATGAGCCTAATACTGATCCCTGTGGGACACCATATAACATGTGTCAAACACAGGAGGGTCCTGAAGGGTCGATATCCAGCACAGTTTGGTAGTTTCTCTCCTCAAACTCACTCACTAAACCTGGCAATTAACAGGTGATTTGAACCAGGTATGTCTGAGCAGGGAAATCCTCAAACACCAGCCCTCCAGGACCAGAGTTCGACACCCCTGCCATATATTATGTTCACTGGAACAGTACTCAGCTAAATTAACAAAATTAACCTGTTTTTTTATATATTGACAAATGTAGTTGATGAATAAAGTCATTCAGTTACATTTCAGATATCTTTTTTAAAAGTATTCCTTGTAAATGTAGTTTTAGTGATTAGTTGTACTTCAGGATTTGGTTTTGTTCTGTTTGCAGAAGTTCTAAATACAGCAAAAGATTCACATTTTGGTTTGGACTTGTACTAACCAACCATTTACTGTGGCTTGATTTAACAGACAGTCAATTAAATACAGAACTCTAGGCTTGTTACTATTTTCATATATTATGTTTGAAAAGTATTGCTGTCTTTCTTTTTGTATTTGTTGTTATAATCATCAATGCAATCTTTTAGAATTTCATGATGTATTATCAGTTTACTTTTTCTCCACATCCTTTCTGTCTTCCTACATTATCTTTTGAGTTTTTGCATTTCATTATTTTTCCATGGATATTGAAAACAGGTCTATGATGAATATATTACAAATTTAAGCAGTTCTACACTGGGGTTTTGGAATTATTCAAAAGCAAATGGCCCTTTCATAAGGGAATCTTTTTTTCAATCCAGAGAAAAATATGGAAAAGCTCAACATTTCAAAATTAAACTTAATTTCTTAAATGGTACACATGTTCTGATCAATTTACAATTTGAATGATGTTTTGCTCTAAAGTAATTAAGCTTTTAATACATCTATACCAACTAGACGGAAATGGACCAAATCCACCCCACTTCAAAAAAGGGTTAAATTTTAGATAGAGTTGTATAGTGTTTAATAGTGTGTACTTATAAGTATAGTGTTGAGTACTGTTGTGTAGTGTGTACTTATAGTACACACTGTTAATGGCCATGTGCAGCAGGATGCACTCTGTGCATGTAGGTTCAACATTCTTGTGCTGATGGTACAGTTGCCTGTGGTCCTTCATGCAGGGAGCAGTAGTGATGGGGATGGGTCAGATTTCCCTACTCTCACCACCACTGTAATGTAACCATATTTTTATCAGTACTTTTTGAAGAAAAAAATAACCAGAAACCAACTTCCATGGTTTGAAGCTGTATGGAAGAATGGGCTAAAATTCCTCAGCACTGTACAGATCTGATCAAAAGTTACTGCAAATGTTTAGCTGTGGTTATTGCTGCACAAGGTCTCACCACATACTGAAAGCACAGGTTCACTTACTTTTGTCACAAACATATTTTTAAAATAAATACATGACCAAATATATTAAATTTGTGTCATTTAATTGATTAGGTTTTCAATTATATTTTAATAACATTTATATAACAACTTAGAAAATGTAGAAAATTTTAAAGCGTACACAAACTTTCAAGCACCACTGTATGTTACATCAAAATGTTTAGCATCAGCCACTCAGATTTAAACATCTAAACACAGTGCTTTACATCCTTGAAACCTTTTCATGACCCCATGACCTACGCATAGACTAGTATAGAATATTCAGAATTCCACTCGAAAAGCAGTTTGTACTACTGGTCAGTTTGGGTTGTTTTTGTTTTAGGGAATATCTTTTGACTGGATAGTTTCACACTTCACAAATATACATGTGTCTCTTCTATTTTTTCTTGCTTTAATATTGTCTTTCATAGTTTCATCATGGTCTGCGTTTACTTAAATCGCAGTATTCTTAGTTTACACACCTCTTTTTTGACCACTACCACAGTATACAATATACTGAAACCTTAAGCATCGCAGAAGGCTCACTGTTAAATTGTTGAATTGTTATCATAAAGAAGCTAAATATTACAAGCTACATGGTGCATGACAGACAAATTTAAATGTAAAGCCCAGACAAAAATTGTCAGTAGAGTTTTTGGCTGCGTAGTCATGTAACATTAAGGCCTTTTCACAGCCCCTCCAAAAGGAGGAAACTCTTTAGGTGTCTTTAAAAAAGCAAACTGACATCTTACCAAAGTGTAACCTTTAAAAGGGTTTAATCCTGAACAGAGGGCACAGAAACTTAAGTAAGTCGCATAGATCTGATTGCATTGCAGTCAGCATGGCTTGCCACATATCTGACTATGAAATAATGCCTGAGTCAGTAGAACAGACAGCATCATTTTCTCAGCTCATTGACCACTGTGCGTCATAAAACCTTGTCAAGATAAACCTATCACCCCTTATGACATTGAATGGGCTAAGATAATTCTTTCATATCAAATGCTCTATTTTCACATTTGGAAACACAGTTTAGCTTAAGGATCCACTGACCTCGCATAAAACTCAAAATTTTGCACATTAGAAAGATAAGACACCAGTTGCAGAGTAATGAATTACACTCCATAATTATCCTTATCTCAGCTGGGCCATGTAGTGCACACAGTGAATATTAATGACATAGTTCATCTTTGTCTTCAGCTCTTCACATATATTATTTCACATTTTTTTCCCTTTTTTAGTCTGTTTAAATTTGCATGTCCAGTTTTGAAAGCTGCTTGAAAGCCACAGCCAGCCCTCACTCTCGCAGTGGTTGGTCAGGCAGAGGATGCCATCTGTCATCTACTTCAACCACTACAACCTGATTTGATTATTCTGACTGCTGCAAAATGTCACCTGTAAGCTTTAAACCCAGAGTAACCGTATGTGAAGATGAAGCATTTGATCTCACACAAAGTTGACATGTAACCAGGCCACAATATTGTTCCTCACTGTCATTTTATTAGATGAAGTGAATCCTTTTTGGTAAAACACATGAAAGTAGATTAGATTAGTCAGAATTTGACAGCCAGAGGAGAGCTTTCATCTCCTGTTTTATTTCATCTGACACACTGCTTATGTCTGTCTTGAATGACAATGAAATTTGATCTTGTAGCAGTCTTGTTTGTTTCAGCATTTTGCAGCAACTGAAGGTTCACTTATAACATTTGGGCAGTTTTATGAACCAAAAACAGCCATAATGTATTTCTCATGGCCCCACATACAGGAAGGGTAAGAGCAGACTGCACTTCCTGCGCAGACTGAGGTTCTTCAGGGTCTGTAACACCATGTTACAGATGTTCTACCAATCAGTTGTAGCCAGTGCTTCTTCTATGCCGCTGTGTGCTGGGGGAACAGTTTGAAAGCAGCTGATAGGAACAGGCTGAACAAGCTGATCAGGAAGAGCGGCTCCGTCGTAGGAGCAGAACTGTACAATCTGGAGACTGTGGTAGATCAGAGGAGCTGAGTAAACTACTGTCCATTATGGAGGAAGCTGATCACCCACTGCACAGTGTTGTAGTGGAGCA
>JBBIGC010162302.1:0-16507 GCA_037576955.1 Lepidarchus adonis
CGTCCTGTAAACCTTCCCTCTCACTCTCGCCGTCTCCAACCCGTATAACATAGCCTGTCTCACTACCGTCCTGTAAAACTTCCCTCTCACTCTCGCCGTCTCCAACCCGTATAACATATCCTGTCTCACTAACGTCCCTTTCAGTCTCACTGGTTCCCGTCTGTCACAGATCACTCCTGCTACTCTTCTCCACCCATTCCAACGCTTTTTCACCTCTATTCCACACCTATGTTACTCTGGATTCCTCCAACTTTGCCACTTACTTCCCGCATCCTAACCTCTCAATTTGCTCGGTTTCATTTACACGTGTGTAGGTTTTATAAGGTTTCTGTCTGCAGTGATGTTAAACAGACGCTGTGGATCCACTTTCTCAGAATGTAGAGTTATGCCCGATCGAACCCAGGACCTTCTTCAAATCTATTTCTCTTACATCCAACAGAGTGAAAAGGAAAGTCAACCAGCCATACACACACAAAGACACACACACACACACACAGTCCTCTGCATTAATCTTAAACACACCAACAGTGAACACACACAGCAGGGAGTGGGAGCACTGAGCTGTAGCCCTGCTCCTGGGGGCAGTTTGATGGTTAAGTGCTTTGCCCCTGGGGGGTGTGGGAAAGAGAAGTGTTCACTCACCCACATTTTTCCTTCTGGTCCCGGGACCCTGCAGCTGCAATCCCTCTTTTTAAACTATTAGGCCATGGTTGCCCCCACAGGCTGCCCTGTGGGCATCTTAGCATGGCTGTGCGTGCCAGGATGGCATAAATCCAGACTTTGGCATGTTTGAGAAAGCAAAATCGCACGAGCAAATGATGATTAAATGAGTAGAAATGTTATTTATCTTACTCAGCAAAATATATTTAACAGCTACAGAGACACATCTGACACCATCACCTCCATCTACGATTCCACCCCTCCAATCAGAATTATGCTGAGCGCACGAGGAAAACATTCAGATTATCCTGGGATTTTATATGGATAAGGACACACTTTTAAAATTAATATAAACATTCAATATTTATATCAGAACAATAATTTCTAAATAATATCTGAGTGAAACAGTGCACCGCTTTGAGAAAACAGGTGGAATAGAAGAGCTTGTGTAAAATGCAGTATAGTATCAGTAAAGCATGTTTTTCTGAGGGAGATCAGATATTAGGGAGGTATTACAGTGCAGTGCAGACGTCTTTAGCAGTTTGTCCCCATTGATCTCAGCAGCGAGAGTTTTTCTGCAGCAAAAACAGAAATTCTCATTAGAATAAACAAACACAAAAGCAGTAAAATATAAAATAAAATCTAAATGAGTTGTGTGTGTAAAAAGTAGTTGACGTGTGTTGGGAGCTGTAACAGCAGCACAGGTTTGGTGATACCCCCTCAGTCACTATGGAAATGGGCAAATACTGAGTACTGATCTGATACTGAGTACTGATCTGATACTGAGTACTGATCTGATACCTGGGCTTTGGGTTTGGACTGATACTGAGTACGGATCTGATACGGAGTAATGATCTGATGCTGAGTACTGATCTGATACCTGAGCTTTGGGTTTGGACTGATACTGAATACGGATCTGATAATGATTACTGATCCAATACTGAGTACTGATCTGATACCTGAGCTTTGGGTTTGGACTGATACTGAATACGGATCTGATAATGATTACTGATCCAATACTGAGTACTGATCTGATACCTGGGCTTTGGGTTTGGACTGATACTGAGTACTGATCTGATACTGAGTAATGATCTGATGCTGAGTACTGATCTGATACTCTGTTTAATGAATGAGCTGTGTGCCAGGTTTGAGTAAAACATTACTAAATGTTGTAAACCAAATAAAATAAACAACCTGTCAAACAAAAATCATACACAAGCAATTGGATAAAAAGTCATAAAATCAAAATTGTGTAGTTAGGTTGTACACAAAGGAATAACGGATTTTGGGCCCATTGTTACTATATCTGATTCAGGTATTAGATCCAGTTGGATTGGAGCATCTTTAGTCAAGTACATTTTCAGAGTGGGAATTTTTACAGTATGTCTCTGGTCCGACACACCATCACCCTAAACAATAAAACGTGTTATATTTTCTGTGCAAAGTTTCAGTGTTACTGTTACTTATTTTAACTAATTACTTTTAAAACTATGTTTAAATTTAACACAACACTGCAAATAGATACAATATCAGATATGAATGGATACTGTGGTTGACGCCTGAGTGTGAATTTGCTGTGGTTTTGAAATTGAGAATGTGCTCAGGTAGAGATTACATCTCTTTCAACTTGCAAGTTATTACAAAAATATTTCCATATTATAATTATTACTGAGAGTTATCGCTGACCCCCAGAGCTTTAGCTTCTTTATAAATGTGTGAGGGTTTCCCACCAGCGCGTTCAGTCTGGTGTGCGGCACAGGAAACTACCCCTCTGATGAAATACAGTGTTCGAGTATGTTTTAAGTAAAGCTGCTGGTTTTGAAAGACTGTCAAGCACTGGAGATTACTCTCAGAGTGAATTTTTCTCTCTCTTTTCTGCAAACAAGAGCTACGGCCAAACACTTTATAACTTTAATGGGTGAAGCCCAACTGTTCAGATTGTATTTTTGACAAAACCTCAAAAATCTCGCAACTGTGTGTTTTGAAACGTTAACAATGTAAAATGTTACACTTTTTTACAGCTTTGAAAGCCCAAAATACTGTCAATCAGTCATGGAATATCAATTATTATAATTATAATATAATTATTGTAGGAGAATGAAAGAACTTTTAGAAGTTTTTCTGTAGTTTCCAGAAGTTTCCTCCTTTTTAGTAGCTTTTAAAACAGAAGGAAAAACAGATCCAGTTTGGCCCATTGGCAATGAAATGTGATGAAACAAAGGGATGTGTTTCTCTGACCTTCGAGTGGTGAAATACAGAGGAATTCAACAGTGAATTTGCTTTATTGAACATTATAATGGCGCCAATGTTGTGCAAGCCGGTGTTATTTGAATAGAGTCGGCTGCACCCCAGCGACGCCTGGAGTGCAGCTATAGATTGAAAAGGCAGAGTTAACAATCACACTACAGACTGTGTGAAAGTCACATCAGGAACCAATAAGATCACAATGAACTTGATTTAGAATAGCTGTGCTATAGACTGCAGGCCGTATACTAAATGCCAGCGCATGGAGGAGTGTGACACATTTAGATGTGAGAAAACGTTTTTCATTACAAACAAATAACAAAAAAATGAGAACAGAAGGAAAATGTAACTCAGATGTTCTGTTGGAAAGTAGGTGACATTTCCCAGAGGCTAACTGCATCGTGTGGGCCAATTCTAAAAACCTGAACGTATAGCAGGCAATGAGATATACATCTTAAGCCCAATTTGAACACAAGCCCTAGGAGGGAGAAGCTGAGCGATGTTCTCGATTGTGTTTTTTTATTGCAGCAGCGAGAACCATTAACTGAACACTGCTCATCTGAAGCATGCAGCACATCCCATATTCCCAGAAATATACAGTGAAATTACATCGTAATGTTACTTTGCTTCGCTGTTTATAACTTACTGCGATCAAGCACAGAACTGAGGCTTTGAGACGCAACTAAATGGGCACTCGCATTATAGAGTCGTCAGCATCTGCACTGCGTTTGGCCCCAAATGGTTCTTCTGATCTACTGGCATCAATCTGTCAGTCTGGAATTACCCCGTCACTATTTATCCTCTGTTAAGATGGAAACTCCCTCCACTAGAGGTAAAGTCTTCAGAGGATTTGGAACCCCAGAGGCCCTAAACTTTACCCCTGCAGAACGCCACTCCAGATTTGTTACTGTCTTCCCTTGAGGCACATTGTCTGTGCTTGAGGAATAAGTCACAGAGCAGATATTTATGGAGTAAATGCCCTTCTCCACCCGGTGCCACCACCAATCAGAGTGATGTTTATGGCCTTTTCTGGGTTCACAGGCTGTTTTCTCTCCAGAATGGCATTATAGATGTGTAGGTGTGTTTCCATTAACTTCCATATTTTACAGTTAGTACTGAAATGTGGATTTTAAAAAAAACTAATATCTGAGTAAAGTTTTTATATATTTTCAGATAATTTGAAGCAATATTTAGCAATTTTTTTTTGTTTGTTTATGCCAGTTTTTTTATGCCAGTTTATCAAGTTGAACACAGCTGCCTTTCTGTGTAGAGTGTACAAGCTCTCCCTGTGTTTCCTCATTCATTGTAATGGGGAAGCTGGAGCTGATCCCAGTTGACTATGGGCCCAAGGCAGGATTCCCCCTGGACAGAAGGCTGACCAATCACAGGACAACACAGAAACATACAACCATTCACACTCTCACACCTATGGGAGATGTTGAGCAGCCAGTCAGACTAAACCACAAGCCTTTGGACTGTGAAAGGAAACCGGAGAACCCAGAGGAAACCCACACAAACACAGGAAAACGCCTCAGAACTGAGGACCTTCTCACTGGGATGAGACAAATAACTTTATTATGGTGATAATGATTATTATTGCTGTTAATATTGTTATTATTATGATGATACTTTTACTGGAGACCATGTCAGTTTGGTTTGTAAAGGAGGTATGTCCAGCTCTGGTCCTGGAGGTCCAGTGTCCAGCAGAGTTTGGTGATTTCCCTGTTCAAACACACCTGGTTCAACTCACTTGTTTATCTCCAGATGTAATGAGAGTATTTGAGGAAGAAAACTACCAAACTGTGCTGGACAACGGACCCCAGAACCCACTTTGGACACCGCTGCTCTAAAGGAACCCTTATCCCCAAATACACCAAATCTGCTTTTCTATAAAATCTCTCCTTATAACATCAACAATCTATATCCTCAAACATTGATGCACAGAAGAAGAAAACGCTCAAAAGTCTGCATTTTGGAAAGAAGTGTTACAGTTGTCCTTGGATGTTCTCCTGGAGTTCCATACCAATAAGCCTTACCATAAAGTAGTACAAGAACTGACTGTTCACTTGCTGCCTAATGTGCCACTGTAGTGAAATAACTAGAGTCAAATGTTACTCACTTCACATGGAAGTGGTCTTAATGGTATGGCTGGTATTACGCTCACAGTAATTACAGTACAGTAGACCCCCCGCAAAGTTGTGGCTCCAAATTCACGGCCTCAGTCGCTCGTATAGTTTCCCTTAGAACCTAACTAATAATTGTTCACTGAAATTCTTGCGAATTCCCAGAAGTAGCTAAAGGAAAATCCAGTTTGGGATGGTGAAATACTCAGTACTGAGAAGCAGGAGGTTTGAAAGCAACCAATCCGAGACCGTTATTCATCCAGTTATACATTATAGCATTAATTAAAATATTTAGCCTTTAAACTACAAAAATACACAATTTTAGGTGTTTTTGTACCACATTCCAAATTTGCAACGCTCCAGGAATGTAATCCCAGCAAATTTCAGGGGTAAACTGTATATTGGAGTATAGAATAGTGCACTGTACTATAACTTCACACTATAATGCTTAATCAGTAATGAACACAGTGGAAATAAAGTCCTCACAGCTCTTCCACGCAACAGGAGAAGGAAAGAGAAAGAAAAAGTTAAGAATTGGAACATCCACAGTGAAACCAGAAATATGCCACATGTCGTTAATGTTAATTTTTTTTCAATAAACAGCATTCATCAGAAAAGAAACCACCTCAAAGACAAATTTAAAGTGACAGACTATGAAACTCTAGGAAATTCCACTGCACCACCAGAAATATGAATCATTTCATATAGGAATCACATTTGGAGAGGGTGGGTGGAATTTTTCTTCTCAAAATCAACATATTCTTTACCCCAGCAACTGGTAAACACATCAAAATGACTAATAGTGAAAAACAAGCATTTAATTCATGGGCAAGTGCTTGGGCATTGGAGGAAGTGGTTGGAAAGTCTTTTGGTTCAAGATCATCACCCTTAAACCATGCTGTACATTAAAAGACGACCCCCTATAAACAAACCGAGTTCAACTAGAGCTTTAATGTCAACTTGACACTGCAGATCGAGGAAATAACATCCTCATACAACACGACAGGACAGCAGCAAACCACAGCACTTCGGACATGGAGAATGGTTGCGTAATATCTGTACTATGCACTAGAGTGATTCAGATTTTATTCTTCACATACACAATCATACAGAGTGTGGTTAAATGGCTGTAACACAGAGTGCTGATCTGGCCCTTTTTTTCTGTCCAAACACGACTGGAGTTTTAATTTTGGGCTGAAACAGCCGCTGCCAAGTGATTATAATGATCCTCTCTTTAAACAAACTAACAAGTAAACTTTCCTTCATATTCTGTTGTTTTGAATTCTCCCGAGAATTATTTCTTTCATATGTTTCTTCGGGTGCAGCTACTGAATGAAATGACGTCATGGCTACGTTGTCATGGCTACGCAAACAAATCCCCATTGTACTGCCCTCCTAATGGTGTGCATAACCAAAATTAGACAGCCAGCCAAACTTCCTGAATGATCAACGCGAGAGTCAGGATGTAGCGTCTCAAGCTCCAAGTTTTAATGGAGTCTTGTTGTCACACAAAGTGTAAAACTAAAAAAATAGAGATGACGTTGAATAAATTATTTATACAACACTAAGCATGAATTTTAACCCAAATTACATGAATTAACTAAAAAAATATAGTGCAGGTATCTTAAATATCCTGGCAGCATGCTACAATGAGCATATCTTAAGCTAAGTAGTGTTAGCCAACCAAAACCCTGGATTATAATCTAACAACATGAAAAATATCTATCAATATGTATCAAACTAAAGGATGTCTGTGTAAATAATAAAGTTTCCCTTACAGACAATGCTTACTATGGCTCAAATCAAACAGATGGTAAATGAGAAGACAGCTCTAAGATTTGCAGCTCTCTCCATCTACTGACAAGACAATGTGCTAAACTGCTTCCTATTTCCTTTTCTTAATTTCTAACTTCCTGCTGCAGTACCACATTTGACCACATCACTAAACAGGGGGCGCTAAAACGCCTAAATTTTAAACCAGCCTGAGAGTCAGAACACTTCTGTCTGGCATCTGTGACGCCACTAACATTGTATTATTTACACACTAACTTGATCCTCTTTGGGAAGAAGAAGAACAATGGCTGAAACAGGCCTCAAGAATGTCTTTGGCGTTCCTTGTGCTGCAGTCTTCACTTCGACCTTTCTCATCTTCCCGTCCTGGCTTGCGTAGGTCGCTGTCACCAGTGCCAAGGGCCAGTCATTTCTCACAGCTATGCTGTCCTTTATCAGCACCACCTCGCCTTGTTGCAGGTTGCAGTGTTCCCCAACTTATTTGCGATGGTTCTGTAGCGTAGGGAGATACTCACGTCTCCATCGGGTCCAGAACATACTTGTGAGTGCTTGCACCTGTCTCCATTGGCTCTGGTGGATTTTCTTGACCGGGAAGTCTCCAGGTGGAGGAGGTACAGCACCCTTTTGTGTGAGCAGCATTATAGGGGTTAACAAGAAAGGAGCGTCTGGATCAGTAGACACTGGGGTAAGGGGCCTGGCATTTATGATTGCAGAGACTTCACACATGAAAGTGCATAGGACCTCATGGGAGAGATGGACGTGCTCCTGTAGCAGTATAGAGTCAAAGATCTGTCGAGCTACCCCAATTATCCGCTCCCAAGAGCCTCTCATGTGCAACGAGTAGGGTGGATTGAAATCCCAAGAGCAGCCTTGGTCACTCCGGTATCTTTGGACGCTGGGCCCTTGTTGCTATTTTATCAGCCCAAGTTCCTTGCTTGCGGCAATAAAATAAATTCGTCCCACAATCAAACCTTGCTTTACTGGTCCACAGATTGCAAAAAACTGCCTCAGGGCGTTGATGCAACTAGATGAGTCCATGGACTCAATCACCTCGATATGCACTGCTCTAGTGCTCATGCAGGTAAACAATATCCCCCATCATTTACTTTCAGCATGCCCACCTCTAGTGCACCTCCCGGTGACCCTCCATGGCCCAAAAACATCCAGCCAATCAACTGAAGGATGGTGACATGCTGAGGCACTCAGGTGGCAGATCTGCCATGGTTTGCTCTTCCACCTTGCCTCGGAGCTTCCGATAAGTGACAACCATGTATAATGGAGCTGACTAGCCTTTTACATCCGATGATCCACAGGCCTGCAGACATTACGGCACCTTCAGTGAAATGGCGCCCCTGATGTTTCACCTGCTTGTGATGGTAGGACACTAACAGGGCAGAAACGTGGTCACGCTTAGGTGAGATAATGGGGTTCCTCTCAGCATGTTCCAATGGCGCATGTGTGAGCCTGCCTCCAATTCTTATGAGGCCTTCGTTTACCAGTGGACTGAGCCTAACGAGTGGGCTGCTGTTAGGCAGAGCCTTGCCGTGAGTCAGAGCAGAGAACTCCGCTGAGAAAGCTTCTCTTTGGACTGCCTGTATAATAGCATTTATGGCTTGTGAGCATTCATCGGGTGTGCGAGGTTGTTCACACCAATGGTAGCCTCTACATCCCTTCGCATAGTCCTTAGACTTGTCACCCCAGACTATGTGGATGAGTAAGGCTTGGGTTACTCTGCAAGGGTTGAACTTGGAACTTAGTGTGGAAGCTTGACACCTCGGACCACACCTCAAAGTTCAGGACTAATGAGTTCAAAGGACTCAGGTTCCTCTTCCAGGCCTTCATACAGTCTTTGGAGGAAATCTGGTCTATTGAACCAGGTAGTTTTCATCTGGTTTGATGCAGAGACAGCCCTGGATATGTGATCAGCCAGATTGTGCTCTGTTGGTACATAGAACCACTGCTTTGGCTTGGTCGACTGACGTATGTTGTACACTGTACTCTGTTGTGTACTTACACATAGAAGCGCTTCAGCTCGATATGCATGTACCCTAAGACCACTTTACTGTTCCAGTAGAACTTGACTGCATCCACCATGAGATCTATCTCGTCAAGGATGAGTTCTGCCATTTCTACAGCTAGCACAGCGCCGCAAAGTTTGAGCCGAGGGATAGTGGGCCTACACTGAGAAGCTAACTTGGCTTTCTCTAGGACAAAGCCGACGTTGCTGCTCCCGTCTTCGTCAATGGCTCTAAGATAAGCGACTGAACCAACAGCCTTGGTGGAAGCGTCAGAAAACACGCACAGTTCTAGTCGTTGGGCCTTAGTAAGGGAATCTGATGTGTAGGATCGTGGGATGTGCAGCTTTTTCAGCTCTAGGAGTGAATCTCGCTAGGTTACCCATTCGTTTAGTTTCTCTTCTGGGAGTGGAGCATCCCAATCAGAAGTGTCACAGGTAAGTTCCCATAGTAGAGCTCTTCCTTGCACCGTGACCGGAGAGGCTAGACTGAGTGGATCAAAGACACTGTTGACAGTGGACAGGACACCGCGGCAGGTGAATGGCTTGTCAGCCACAGACACTTGGAAGATGAATACATCAATAGCTACCTCCCAGCACAGTCCAAGACTTTGCTGTAAAATCATGCTCTCCTCACTCAAGTCTAGATCCTGTATGCCCGCAGCATGATCCTCTAGTGGGAAGGACTTAATCACAGCTGGGCTGTTGGAGATGATCTTGTGGAGTCGAAGGTTTGACTCAGCGAGAGATGCTTGCATCCTCTTAAGAAGGCTGATGGCCTCTGTATCGCTGAGCAAGGACAAGCCCATTGTCTACGTAAAAGTGTCTCTCTATGAACCTTCGCGTGTCTGAGCCATGTTCGCATTCACCCTCTTTGGCAGCAAGCCTCAGTCCATACATGGCAATGGAAGGTGAAGGGCTATGGCCAAAGGCATGTACCTGCATCCGGTACTCAATGATGTCTTTTGTTGGGTCGTTATCCCTGAACCTCAAGAACCTCAAGCAGTTCTGGTGGTCCTCTCTGACTAAAAAGCAGTGGAACATTTTCTGGATGTTCGCCATGATTGCCACTTTTTCCTTTCAGAAGCGGATCAGGTCCCACAGCAAGCTATTATTAAGGCCTGGGCCTGTCAACAGCAAATTATTGAGGAAGACGCCCCCTTCCTGTGCACTGGAGTCGAAAACCACTCGAATTTGATCTGGCTTCCGAGGGTGATAGACTCAATGTCGGGAGGTACCAGCACTCCTTGTCTTGCATCAGAGGAGGGGCGGGTTCGGCATGGTTGTCTTCAAACACCTCTCTCATAAAATCAAGGAACTGCTGTTTCATTACAGGTTTCTTGTTCAGTGTCTGACAAAGTGAGGAAAGATGATTCAGTACCTGCTTTTGATTGTTTGGGAGTCGTCTTTGCTGAACCTTGAAGGGTAATGGGGCAACCCAGTTGTTCTTGTCATCCCTGTACACCTCTGAGTCCATGATCTTTAGAAAGGCTACATCTTCGATGGATTAAGCAACTTTGTTGTCGTTTTTTGTTGTTCGAAACAGGTTCTGACCCAAACAATGCTCTACAACTCTTTCTGGACTGGACTTCGGGTGTTGATGAAACCACTTGGTTGCTCCCCGTCGTAGCACACTTTCTCTTTCAGGTCGATGTTGTTAGAGGGTGACAAGCGGGAAGGGCGTCCCTTCTCCAAAACGTGGGTCTTGAAGGCGCGCACCCTAGGCTTATGAGCATGTCCAAGGCACACTTCCCCAACCACAGTCCAGCCTAAATCCAATCTTTGTACGAAGGGAGAATCATGTGGGCCGTTGACCTGTTGGCTCACCTTATGTGGTCTTATGATATCTCTCCCTAGCAAGAGATCAAGAGACCTGCGTTCAGATCAAGCGCAGGGATGTGCCTTGCTACAGACTTCTGGTGGGGATGGAACAGAGCTACCTTTGGCATCGGGATTTCTGACCTATTGGTGGGTACTTGGTCACATTCTATTAATGTTAGTAAAGCAAGGGTAACTCCTCCATTCACGGACTTGTGGCCAGACATTTCCATGACGCCAGCGCATGTCTTCAATGAATAGCGAGATGAGTCGCTCTTGACATTAAATAGGTGGAAGAATTCAGGCCTTACTAATGAGCGGTTGCTCTGGTCGTCATGTATGGCGTACATATTGATTGCTTTGTCGCGCTGCCCCTTGGGAAATACACGTACCAAGCATATTTTCGAACAGGATATTGCTGGCTGCCCTACACTGCAAATCTCTGTACAGTGTGACGTGACTGTAGGCACAGACCTGCATTCTTTTCCTTCCTCTTTTTCCTCTGGCGTAGAAATAGTGGCTGGAACTTTGGGTGTCTGAGGTGCTGGGCCAGGGTGCATGGCTGCAATATGGCGGTCACTTTCACACTTTATGCATTTTAGAGTGACTTTGCAGTCTTTGGCTAAATGGGAAATTGACGCACAACACCGATAACATATTCCATTTTCACTGAGGAACAACTTCCTTTCTTCAAGTGTCTTGGCTCTGAAACCATGACATTTCTTTAATGGGTGTGGCTTACTATGGATTGGACCGTTCTTGCCAGGGTTCTTAGCTTGCTTTGAGATGTTACTCAGTTGCTGTGGCAACATCTGTTTTGTAGACTGATACTGGTATTTTTTCTGTCCGAAAGCCTACATTATCTTTTGCAGGAGGATTGCTACCAATGGGAATAGCGAAGCTTGGGTCATTCCTGATTTCTGCTTCAAAGTAAACAAATTCCACGAAGAAGGAGAATGGGGGAAAGAACCCGTCATGTTCTTCTTTGAACTTTGAACCTTGTGTTATCCACTTCTCCTGCAGAGCGTGCAGAAGTTTCTCTACTATGGGGCTGATGCCCCGAGAGGTGTCCAGAAAGGCCAACCCAGGAAGGTATCAATCCTCTTATGCGGATAGAAGCTCCATAAGGAGGTCTCCGAGCTCTCAGTTTGACATGCTCTTTACTGGCGATCTTGGGAAATGCATCCAGCTTCTTGAAAAGAACTTTTTCAAGTACCTCAGGCGCTGCATATAACTTACTCAGCCTATGCCATGCATGGTTCAGTGCTGCAATGGGATCGTTGACATGCACCTGGCGAATTGTACGGACATGACAAGATGACTCCTTGCCCAGCCGCTTAGTCAAGAGGTCTAAATTCTTCGCTGGCTGAAAGGCCGAGATCTCTGATGGCGTTGTGAAAGGAAGACAGCCATGCCCTAAAACTCTCAGTGCGATCGTCAAACTGAATGAGACGAGTTGTTACTAGTTCGCGACGCACACTAAATACTTAACGGAGTCTGCCGTCACTGGTGTCTTATGCTGACCATCTGGGTCGGTATACTGATTGTGTGTACTGTTGAGCCGAAGGGTTTGTCTTGAGGTAAGTTTGATGATGAGAGGCGTACTGTTGTGCTGAAGGAGTTATATTGCGGCCAGTGGGGCGATGAGGAGTAGACTTGAGCTGAATGGGCCATATCATAGAGCTGTGGTTTAGAGCATGACTCCTTCATTTCAATGTGTCGAATCAGGAGGTTGGATGGGCACTTTACGTGAGATGGCATCATTTTGGAGAGATGGGTCGTCTCCAGAAGCCTTAGCAGGAGTTCTCCATGTGACGAAAGTTCCAAGGGATTGACTGCGCTGAAGTTCGGGGTCGTCATAGCGTGAGGATGCATGTAACATGTTCTGCTCTCTTACGAATGCACTTGTGCGATCCTCGATCTCCGTCTTTGCTGACCTTATGCTGCCATATGCATTGTCGGGACCTTCTCTTCAGCGGCCTCCAAGACATCTGCCTGCCTACTGGCAGCTGCTGCTTCTCTCTGGCCAAAGTCTCCAAATCAGCAAGTTTTGCCTTTTCGAGAACTGCCCTTGCCTCACTCTCGGCCAACTCTACCTTTAATTTACATTACCAGAGCGACGTACATGGTGAGCGGTTGTGGGTTAGGTGCCTTGCTCAAGGGCACTTCAGTTCGGTTGCGAGAATCGAACCTGCAACCCTTCAGTTACAAACTCACTTCTCTAACCATTGGGCTACAGTATAGCTGCTCTTTAGCTTCCTCCTATGCAAATGAAGCTCGTACACGTGCTGCTTCTGCCTTTGCGCGGGCCTTGGCTGCTGCACTGGTTGAAGAGCCAGATGTGCACATGCTGACTCTGCTGCTTGCGTAAGAAGAGTTGTCATTCTCTTTTCTTGTTGCCATGATGAGCCTTGGGAAGGAAGAGAGGGTGAGAGGGTAGGAAGGAAGAGAGGGTGGTAGATCCACAGTGTTTTCCATGTTGTTCCATTATACGACCTGTTATTTGAGTTCCCCGAATTCTGAGCCACCAATGTTGGCCAACTAACTGCCCACACATTGTTGCTGGATGCCTCGTGGACTGATCTCTCTCCCCGAAGTGATCTGCTCCTGCTCACGCCGTCTAGATATTGTGAGTGTGTTCGTCTAACGTGATACCAAAAAGAGTTATAGACTCTGTACTCTTTAGAGCGTCCATCTATTACACAAACCAGCCGGAAATCTGGACTACGACTATGTGCAAAATTAATATGACTCAATAAAGATTTGAGCGCAAAAGCCACAAATACTGAAGAAATGACACAGCGCCAAATCATTTTTCTCAGCTGAAATTACATTTCGTACCTCCGATAAAACAGCAGAAATACTGAGCATAAAATCGATGACAAATGTCTATTTTAATCGCAGTGAAACAAAAAAAATTTGAAAACATGCGCTGGGCCTTTGACATTGTGATGCATTAATATTTGGATTGGAAGCTTAATGTTTTTTTTATGTTTTGGGTTTCTATCATTTTAATGCAGTAAATTGATTCAGTAATTGCTGTTTGAGTTTTGTATACAGCTAGACTGAGACAATTGCATATAGTGTTTGCTGTTAACACTTTGGAAAGTGTTTTTTTTTGTTTGTTTTTTTTAATGATCAGCAAAGAATAAGTTCTCTGTTTCTTCATTTATGGTGGGGGAAGGTCAGGGTTTTTGTGTGATCTTAAAAAATCTAAATGGGCTGGATTTAAAGTTAAATATTGTAGTTTGAATATATTTCTTCCTAGAATTATTCTTATTTAGTGCTTCTAAAAAGGGAAAACTGCTTAATGCTAAGCTTTTTTGCCTAGTTTTAAGATTCAACTGTATTTTTAATTACTAGATTTCAGTTCAAATATTCTAGTTTTAATACAGTTTTCACTAATTTATGTACTATTCAATTCTTATAAAAAGCTAAAACACTTTGTTTTAAAAATGTGTCTAGTTTTAAGATGCAGTATTATTTATCATCAAATAGATATTAATGCTACTTTCAAGAATTCTTACCAAGTCAGATTTGCTTACCCCATTGGCAGATTTTTTTGCTTGATTTTGTTATACTTGAACTACATTTAAGTAATTTTTATCTTAATTCAAGAAGGGCATTTTTTGCAGTGTAAGCATGAATTTTAACCCAAATTACATGAATTAACAAAAAAATATAGTGCAGGTATCTTAAATATCCTGGCAGCATGCTACAATGAGCATATCTTAAGCTAAGCTGTGTTAGCTAACCAAAACCATAGATAATAATCTAATAACATGAAAAATATCTATCAATATGCATCAAACTAAAGGATGTCTGTGTAAATAATAATGTTTCACTTACAGACGATGCTTACTATGGCTCAAATCAAACAGATGGTGTCAGATGCGAAGACAGCTCTAAGATTGGCAGATCTCTCCATCTACTGACAACACCATGTGCTAAACTGCTTCCTATTTCCTTTTCTTAATTTCTAACTTCCTACTGCAGTACCACTTTTGACCGCTAAACAGGGGGGCGCTAAAAACGCCTAAACTTTAAACCAGCCTGAGAGGCAGAACACCCATGTGAAAGTGATTTCCTGTCAATGTGAACACACAGTCACCACAACGAAATTTGTGCTCTACATTTAACCCATCACACGTGCAGCAGTGGGCAGCTATCAACAGCCTTGCTCAAGGGTTCCTCAGTGGTGTCCAGGCTGGGACTTGAACCTGCAACTTTCTGATCCCAGGGGCAAAGTCCTAACCACTAGGCACCACTGCCCCACTTTACAAGTACAGGTAAAGCAAACGACTTTTAATTAACATTAAAAAGTATTGTTTTTATTAACAAATACTTTTACAATTGCATCATGTGAGACAGACCTTTTGGAGCTTCACTGTGTAGCAGCCTTTACTATTTTAATGATCAAAAGTTTTTGTGCTGACGTGACTGAACCCAAACCATTGTGAAATATTTGTCTGACCCCAAAACGTCGGGTCCCGTTGGGTTTGGGTCGGGTAGCCATGCACTGCTATGCAGGGGTTCTCACTTATGACGAGGTTCTGTTCACCCACCTGGGGCTCTGAGGCAACAACGTTACTTCAGCTGCTCTCACTGTACCTGTTACCACAGCATCAGTGGAACGGTCGTTCTGCAAAGAATAAAGACGTACAGTTGATCAAGATCAAGGACGACTTTCTTCCCTGGCAGTGATCTCCATTGAGATGGAGAAACTTCTAAAACTGAAAGAAGACAAGTAGGACTCCTATTAAAAAAAAGAAACAGACAATTTTGTCCAGAAGGATCGGCACATTAGTAAATGTAAGACAGTAATAACGGAGCTGCTGCCACAAACTGAGCCAGCGTTGCTGTCAAATGGTAATAATCTAATCTGTTGGGTTCATATATTTGTAAATCTGATTCGGATGGAGAACATGCCTCACAGTCATGAACCTCACCGCACGCCACTGGCACACAAGTGTGAGGAGATGTGGATGATCTGGGTGAGATACAGAGATATGCAGTCGACAAGCAAGCTGTGAATGGGTGACAGCAATTAAAAACAGGTATATAAATCAGAGAAGACAATAAATAAATGAACTATGTTAAACAACATTGTCTGATAACTGCCATTAAGAATGACCTGCAGTAACGTTCCTTCCTCCACAGTGGGTGCAACAGTCCACTACTGAACTAGCTGCTTAGTCTCCTGTAGGGAGTAGGAGGTGTTGTCCATGATGGATATTAGCTTGAACAATTCTCCCCAGTCTGCTTGATGGGCTTCAGTGAACAGCCCAGGACAGAACTGACCTGTTTAGTTTTCCTCTGTCCCTGTCTGTAATTCCACCACACCAGCAGACCACAGCTTAAAGGATGACAGACGCTACCACTATGTCATAGAAAGTCCTTAAAAGAGTCCTGTTAACCCCAAAGGATCTCAGTTGCCTTAGACCATTTTGTAAAGTTACGTATCCATGGAGCAGTCCAGTTTGATGTTGAGGTGAACGCCCAGGAGTAACGTCCTCCAAAATTCCTGCTCCAGGTGAGGCTCGAACTCACAACCTCGGCATCGCTTCATCTGCACTGCTGTATAAGTACCGCGCGCTGACCGATTGCGCCACTGGAGCTGCTGCAACCATGAACCTCATTAAGCTCCAGGTCTGACATTAAGCTCCAGGTCTGACATTAAGTTCCAGGTCTGATATTAAGCTCCAGGTCTGATATTAAGCTCCAGGTCTGACATTAAGCTCCAGGTCTAACATTAAGTTCCAGGTCTGACATTAAGCTCTAGGTCTGACATTAAGCTCCAGGTCTGACATTAAGTTCCAGGTCTGATATTAAGCTCCAGGTCTGACATTAAGCTCCA
>JBBIGC010162309.1:0-16507 GCA_037576955.1 Lepidarchus adonis
ATCTGATCTTTACTTTGTGTTGATTTTCCAACTGTTCATTGCTGCAGTAAACAGAACATTTACATTCAGCTAATCATGTGGGGATGTTGTAAACACAGTCTGTGGGAATTTAATATAAGAAAAACAAGATCAGTCAGGAAATGGTTAACCTCTCTCTCTCTCACACTATAATCTCTTGCAGGTGAAGGATAATGACCGTGTGCAGACCCTGGGCAGTCTGTCCATCCCTCTGTCTCGTCTTCTCTCCTGTCCTCACCTCACCCTGGACGAGTGGTTTCCCCTGGATCACTCTGGCCCAGGCAGTCGTATCCACATCAACACTGTACTCAGGGTAATGACGCAGCAATGATTCCCAGCCTTTCAGAACCTAATGGCGGATACGCACAGTGATTCTGGGACGTCCCAGATGAAAGCTGGTCAATACCAGGATCTTTGGTCATGGGTTCAAAACAGTGGCCCTGAAAGATTATAGTCTTGTGACCAAATGCAGCCTGGGACAAAACTGACCAATAAGAATGCAGTATGAAACGGTGAACAGATCAGCTCTTAGTATAATTGTCTGTGATGCGGTGATGACGCATGTTGATGGTGTTTCATTGTGGGTCGATGATGTGTTGCATCTACAAGTATGTGACTCATTGAACAGTTAAGTTAAAACTTATAAATAAACTTATTAACAGGGCAAGTCGAGGCAGAACAAGGCAAGTTGAGGCAGAACAAGGCAATTCGAGGCAGGACAAGGCAAGTTAAGACAAGCCAAGACAAACCAGGACAAGTCAAGTTGAGGCAGGACAAGACAAGTCAAGGCAGGGCGAGTCAGTGCAAGGTAAATCAGGGCAGCGCAAGTCAAAGCAGGGCAAGGCAAGGCAAGCCGAGGAAAGGCAGGACAAGTTGAGGCAGGGCAAGTCGAGGTAGGGCAAGGCAAGTCAAGGCTGAGGTGAACTGTAATGTTAATTATTATATTTTAATGGCATAAAGCAACAACAAAATGTCAGGGCTTTGGGTTGGTGAAAGCAAATGCAAGATGCAAATAGTCCAATAGGATATATATTGCAACAGAATTCCCAGCAATGACCTAAGATTGAGATCGACAATGACCTAAACAAACTCTAGCGTATAAATTCAGAGTTAAAACTCAGGTGGAATAGGTGGCTAGATTAACAAGAGGACAGGAATAAAACAAACCAGACACAGGGCAATCATGACATTATTATTGTTGTTATTATCAGTAGTAGTATTCATGTTATTGTTTATTGTTATCGATTGGGTGGCATAGTGGTGCAGTGGTTAATTCTGTCACGTCACAGCAGGAGGGTCCTGGGTTCGGTTTCTAGGACAGCAACCAGTGTCTTTCTGTGTGGTGTTTGTGTGGTGTTTGTGTGGGTTTAGTTCGGGTGCTAAAATTGATGGTTCGAATGCTCATTTCCTGTCTCCTAGGTTCTCTGGATGGATGAACATGCTGTTCAATCCTCCCTCCTCTCCAGTGAACCACAGCAAGGAGCTTCCCGACCCAAACACACCAACCCTGATCCCAGCTTCGCCACTGAGGTACACCACACACCAGATAGACCTTTCTGACTAGAACATTCTGCATGGATGTCTCTCAGTTCTCAGGCATTTGTCTATTCATTGCTCTGGACATATTCAAGCTTTAATCACACCATCCTAAAGTCCAGATGATGCTCTGAGGCCTGTGACGTGTTATAGTCATTAATACACAGATATAAATCAACTTTTGCTTAATATTGTCACATTGATTGGGTGTGATATGTATTCCACAGGGGTGCTTAGGAAATATTGGGGAATTTCTGTTATTGCTCATCCAACAGAAAAATATTCTGAGTATCCACAGACTTCAGCTCCCGCATGGGTTCACGCTTGAGAGTGTCATGCAATTGTAGTAAACTGTTGTGCCTCTAGGGGGTGCTGCGGATCCACCTACTGGATGCCCAGAATCTGGTGCCCAAGGACAACCTGTTTGGGGGCAGGGTGAAGGGTAAGAGTGACCCCTACGTCACAATCAATGTTGGGGGCAGCACCTTTAAGAGTCATGTGATTCAGGACAACCTCAACCCCACCTGGAACGAGATGTATGAGGTATGAGTTCTGTGTGTTTCTAGTTCATGTGCACTTTTAGCCTTAGTTGCATTGTTTTTATTTATTTATTTATTTTTTATCCCTTTATTCATTACTTTTTTTGTTTGGTTATGTGTAGTGTGTATTTATTCATTAATTCATTTATTTATTCCTCTGTTTGTTTGTTTGTTTGTTTGTTTGTTTATTCATTCATTCCTTTATTTATTCCCTTGTTTGTTTGTTTATTTTTCATTCATTAATTCATTTATTTATTCATTTATTTCATTGTTTTCATTTATTTTTGTTCTTTCATCCCCTTGTTTGTTTGTTTGTTTATTCGTTCGTTAATTCCCTTTTTTATGTATTTATTTATTTCCTTGTTTGTTTTCTTGTTTGTTTGTTTATTAATTATTTATTCATTCATCCTTTCATTGTCCTGACGTATCCTTCTTCAGGGTGGTTTACCATGTTTGTCTGTTTTTCTCTTTAAGGTGGTTCTGACTGATCTTCCTGGTCAGGACGTCTCACTGGAGGTCCTGGATAAAGACATGGACATGAAAGATGACTTCATGGGCAGGTACCGTACAAACACCAATGCGTCTTAATGCATTTAGACTGTGAGCTTCTTCCACGAATGCAAATGTAGAGACTTTTTCACTGACTGTAGCTTGTTGTGCTTCCAGACTGACGATTAAGCTGACGGACATCATCAAAGCCAAGCACATTGATGAGGTGAGTCTGCAGATCAAGCTAATATACTGATCAGCCATAACATTAACACCACCCGCCTAATAGACCACTGGCAGGTGAAGTCAGTAACTTTGACTATGTAGTTATTTCATTACAGTGGCACCTGTCAGGGGGGTGGAATATATTAGGCAGCAAGTGATCAGTCAGTTCTTAAAGTTGATGCTCTGGAAGCAGAAGTGCACGTAACTGAGGCCTTATTGTGACTGAGTATTCCAGCAGATCTTATGGAGTGTTCTTCAGTAGTTAGTACCCACCAACATTGCTCCAAGGAAGGTCAACTGGTCACAGGCTCCCAAGGTTCACTGATGCACGTGAAGGCTAGCATGTCTGGTCCTGTTGTAAAAAATGCTAATGCTGTTAGTGACAGGTTGCCATGACAAACATTTGCCCTGTGAGTGCTGGGATAGGTTCTAGCACCCCTGTGACCTGTGGGTGGAGTAAGCAGATCAGATCATTTGTGAATAAATGGAGCTGACTGGACAAGTCTAATCCCCTTCTCAAAGTTCCCAAAGTGGAAAGCTGATCAAACAGTCCCTGGCTAAAACTGTTGCCCCTCCCTTCTAGAGAGGGTGGTGTCCTTACTCGTTTTCATGGGAGAGGGCGGGGCTTAAGCACTGAATGTTTTATTTTGGCCTAAGTGGAACACACTGAAGAGGAGTATCAGCTGCCTTTCGTTGTTTATCAGCTCAGCGCAAACTCTGACCCCCAGAGTGGACATTCAAATCAATGAAAACAACCAGGGCTTATATTAGTATTTTAATGAAATACTTATGCAGAAAACAAGTAAAAACAATTATGAACTATTTTCCTGCAGCCAAGTGCAATAAGAAATGAATAATCGAGTTTACATGGCACTAATTTAAATCTAAGTCAAATATGCTGATGCAATTTTTCAAAATATTACTTCCACTTAGAGTAATAATTCATTATTTTTTACATAAGAGTCAATCACATTGAGAAAACCTGGGTCCTGGGTGTGTGATGTATATTCTGTAAAAAGGGATGCGCATGTGATGATTGGAGACCCTTCGTTGTGTATTTATGTTCTCTCCTCTTCAGTGGTTTATTCTGAATGATGTAAAACATGGCCGTGTTCACTTGGCTCTGGAGTGGATGCCCACATCTACACATCCCGACAAACTGCAACAGGTAAGTCCTCCACCCCATCTCTTCCCTCCAAACTTACAGCAGCTGTGTTTTACATACAGTCAACCCCCGCTAGCTCGCCAACTGCACCTCTCGCCATGAAAGACAGTAGAACGGATTTTTTCATTCTATTTACCTCGTTAAGCTGCCAACCTCACCTCTCAACCTGACGAACATTGCAGTATTAATGTCAGCTTTCATTCAGAGTTTGTGAATTAGACCCAAAATGTCTGGTAAATGAAAGTTACATTCTCTAACTGGCAAACAAAAAGGAAAACCATCTCTCTAAAAAAATCTTAAAAGCAAGACTTAACAGGATATCGATGATGTTTTTACTGCTCCATTTCATCAGCCAGTTAGTTTAATTTAATTTTTAAATTAAAGAAAATGTAAAGTTTTAATTTAATTTTTTTATATCTGTCAAAGAAACTGGCTTCAAAGAAACATCATTGATCCATTTCCATAGCTCACCACCCCACCTCTCGCCAAATTTAGGGGCCAGACCAATAGGGGTGAGCTAAAGGGGTTTGACTCCACACCCCTCCATCCTGCACTAGTCTGTTTTTTCTGTTTGCTTGTGGCTGCACCACAAATCTGATATGTTTATTTAAACATATCTATATGCTGTATTTATGCTCCAGACACTTTGTACAATTTGTGAGACTCTGAGACTCTGCAGTCCACAGGTCTTCTACAGCTCTGGATTGCTGTGTGGCTGCAGTGCTCTCAGTCATGTTGTTTGAGAATGTTCCAGCTGCCACGGGCAAGTTCAGCTGCAGCTTCAACCAAATTTACCTCCAAAGACTCGTTCAATCTCTTGTTTGTTAACGAGATTTTTTTACCAGGATGGTTTTAAAAGATGCTGTCACTCACACGGTCATAAAGCACAGCAACATGGGCAGGGTAGCTAGACTGGACAAGATCCATTCATTTTATGTTGTTTACTATGACAATGACCATTTTTCAGGGAATGCAAAAAAAAATTTCAATTACATTTTATTTAAAAAGCATAAATAGAAGCTAAATAGAAATATAAAATATATGCTAAATGTATATATGGTATTAAGAAATTATTATTATTATTATTAGTAGTAGTAGTAGTAGTATTAGTATAATTATTAGTATTATTAGTGTTATTATAACTGGTATTTTCTGTGCTTAATTATTTTTTACAGGTGTCGCAATACCAGGCTAAGAGCTCATACCTGAACAAGGCTGTGCCTGCTGCGGCCCTGCTCTTTGTGTATTTGGAGGCTGCACATGATCTTCCTGTGAGTGTGTTTTTATATCTCTTTCACTGTTGTTTTTGTTCCTCTTGGCTGTTTGGACTAATGACTGAAGTGTATCTACCCGACAATGAAAAGCTAATGGCTGGATACAGTACACCTTTCTCATCTACAGTATTTCCATAAACAGTGTCTAATTTCATCTGTTTATTTTACCCATGCTGATACCTGTGCCTATTTATTTCCCCCCAGAAATTCTTTTTAAATGTTAATCTACTATATAATAAGGAGGCGTGGTTATTCATGGTTATTCGAGGCCATGAAAAGAGCCTCAGTTGCACATGTAACATTAGCTCCTAAGCTAGTTCAAGTTGCAAGTGCTTGATTTGTCTTGCTCAAAGCGATGCAATGTATCAGTTTGTGTTGCTGTAGGCAATAAGCTCCGCCCAGACATCTTTCACGCAGCAAAAATTCTGTAACCTTTGGCACTGATTTAGCCTGTCAGGGAACCCCAGGGAACCCTGTGGTGCCAGTAGAGGGCAGTGTTTCCCCTACTTAGCTGACAGAGAGGCACACTTCTCTGAGGCCATGCTGCCACCTGTTGGAGGAGGGCGGTGGCTCACTTCTCTTGGGGGCAATCAGTGCTGATGAGTTCCACCTGCTTTGTCCTTCTTGGCCAGGTGGGTTCATCATCTCTCATCACTCTTCAGCTGGCCATGCGGAATCCTTTGGTTAGTCTGGGTAAAAAGGTTCTTGAGTTTATTCCGTGGGCCTCTGTCCATGCTGTATATCCCAGTGCTTGGGTTTCAGCGTATCTGCATCCATGGGTCTCCCTGCTAGGAAAGACAAACTTGTCCTCCCCCTTTGAGGCAGCATACTCCTAAAGGAAGAGGAGATGCACTCAATTCTTGAGGGAGGCAGTGTAGGCTCTGTGGGCACCACTTGTCTTTGATGCTGGTCATAAGAAATCTCTTCACTGGGAGCCATTACACACCTGCAGGTCGTTTCTGAGCATGTCTGGACTGTGCAGTTCCTCATGTGGGAGCTGTATATATGCCTTCAGTGTAAACAGGCATGTATGGGTTGTGCAGGTCCTCAGGATCTGCAGTACGTGCCAATAGGCAGAATCCTGGTGGAACTGCACAACCTGTACATGCCCACATCCTGAAACCTCAGAACCACCCTATGACAACCACTTTCACATCACAGGATGCAGTACCTTAATACTGGGAGGTTTTGCCCCTTTTTGCTGGAGCAGTTAGGACTTTGCCCCTAGGATCAGAAGGCCACAGGTTCAAGTCCCAACCTGGCCACCACTGAGGAACCCTTGAGCAAGATAACGTCCCCACTTCACTGCTCCCCGGGCGCCATTGTGTGCACGTGTGATGGGTTAAATGCAAAGGTCCCATTTCTTTGTGATGCACTGTGTGTGCAGATGAATGTGTCCTCAATGGGAGCACCTTACCCTCCTTAGAACTAGTGTCTGGATACTTTTGGATATTTTGGACAGTCTTGGACAACCATGTTGCTTGCTTTGTTAAGTGTGTGTGTGTGTGTGTCTGTCTGTGTGTGTGCGCAGATGAAGAAGAGTGGAAAAGAGCCTAAAGTTGGTGCTGAACTTATTCTGGGAAGGTCTAGCTACAAAACCACGGTAAGAGAACCCTCATTTTATACCCAAGCTCCATTACTCCACCTTACACCACTCAGCTATAACATTAACACCACAGACAGGTGAAGTGTATAACATTGACTGTCTTGTTATTTCATTACAGTGACTTATTGTGAGCTACTATTTCCCAATGTATTTATTAATGTGTTGTATTTTTAAATTATATTATTAATTGTATTTATATTAAGTTATTATGTTTTATATTGTATATTACATATATACACATGTCTATAATTATATACACAGCACATGCATTTTTTCTATTAAAATTTGTGGTTTCTGTTTTGTACCCTCGTGTTTTAAGGAATTATTTGAACATTTTTACTCTTTTTTGCCTAAAGGTGTGTGATCGCACCAGCTCACCGCAGTGGAACGAGGCTTTTCACTTTCTGGTGTGTGACCCCAGGAAGGAGGAACTTGTTGTGAAGGTATGGAAGTAGCCTGGACTGTTTCCTGCAGTGATGGACAGTCATTTAACAACAACAACAACCAGCAACAATGATGGCAGTAAAAAAATAAAATAATAGTAATGACATTGTATTATTATTTTTTTTACTGCCACCATTGTTTCTGTTAATAATAATAATAATAATAATAATAATAATAATAATAACAACAACAACAACAACAACAACAAAAAATATGGATATTATTATTGTTGTTATTATTACTATTATTAATATTATTGTTATTTTCATGACCATCATTTTTGCTGTTAATAATAATAATATTAATAATAATAACACTTCAGGGACTCTCTATGAAGGAGAATGGGTTATTTTCATTCATTTAAATTTTGAATTTCCCTCTTTAGCTTTCACACTGCTGGGATTTTCCTCTTGGCTCTGTGGTGATTCCTATGAAAGAGCTGCTCTCTCAGCCCGAGCTGCTGCTGGACCAGTGGCTGAATTTGGATGGAGCTTCACCTGACAGTCAGATCTTGCTGAGGGCACAGCTTAAGGTACATCATGTGCAAACACACATTTTTCCAAACTGGTGTGAGCTAAATTCATTGGGTGATCAGTCAGAATGTCTGGCACATCGGCTTCTTGGTGGACCTTGACTGTAGTTCATCTGGATTCATTGGTAGAATAGCGCCCCCTAGTGAGTAAATCAATAATCTAGCACTTTGAATGAACAACATTCATTCATTTTCCAAATCACTTATACATTTCAGATGATGGGGAAGCTGGAACTGATCCCAGCTGACGCTGGACAGGAAGTCACACACACTCACACCTATTGGCAGTGTAGAGTAGCCAATCAAACCTTCAGGAGTTTGTTTTGTAAAATACAATCTAAGAGAATAAAATTTGCCGTTTTGATTTTGAGATATTTGAATGTTCATTACTATATTGAATATTGAATATTCTTTGCTTTTTATTGTTCGAGCAGATCCTGTGCCCCAAAGTGACGGAGAGTTCAGACGAGCACACATTGACACCTGCTTTACCGAAGGCCACTGTGAACGAGAGCAAACCAGAAAAGGAATCGGTTCAAAAGTGAGAAAGAAAACATGCATGGACGTACATAGACTCTGCTGATCCTGCTGATTTTATTCTGCTACTTTCAGTCTCTTCCACTGAATGTGCATTAATGGCAGTGTAATAGCAAGTGAACTAGAGCAGTGAAAAAATTGATGATAATGTTCTATAATCTGTGTTTTATTTTTGAAAACCATTTTTGGCCCCTTGATGGCAGTAAGGCAACCATTAAACTCCAGAGAAATAAAATTTATTATTATGAAGCCTACAAGCAAAACCTGTCAACCTGAGTAATAAACAAATATGGCTGGAGAGCTTCTTTTAAAAAGGGGGAAAGACTCAATAATGCGAAGGTGTAGGCGTCCCCACCGATATCTACCGTTTGCTAAACTGTCCTCACCAATAAATTTGATCCAGCATAATGCATCTGGGTTAAACAGCGCCCTCTACCCGAGGGCCCGCCTACAAAACACACATCAGCGATGTGAATGGTGGAGACACGATCCTTGTTCGGGAGCCTTTTCCTTCTGCTCTGTGTCATCAACTTTTGTTAGCTGCAAAAAAAATCTAACAAAGCTTCAAATTGAGATATAAGATACTGTGTTTATTTTATTATAAATGTATTTAATGTTTCATTATATAACTTGGTTGGTTATGCAGACTATAACGCCTGGTTACTCCACAGTATGTTATTTATATAATGATATAGGAAAGATATGTTCCCCTCCCCGTTTTAGTCTATAGACTATAGAATAGGATGGAACAAGTTTTTGTCAAATAATAGTGAGATGGCAATCTTCACTGTCTACTGTAGATTTAAGGTTAATCATATAGTAAGTGTTTTAATTTAAAGTCTATGATATGAATAGAGGAGCCATAGCATAACACCTGCTAGCTGTTTTGAATATAAAAAAGACTTGATTGTAAATAATAAATATGAAAATTACATTAAATATTCTCATTTCTAGTTTATGTTTGTTTACTGTGTAATTTTTTCCAAAATTGTATCACTTTAAATCAGTCAGGACCAGTTCCTATGTAGTTTTCTTTGTCCTACAAATTTACTTAATTAGACATTAATGAGTTAAAATGGCAAAATACAAATAGAATAAAACAGATCAAAATAGAATAGAATTGACCTTTATTGACATTGCCCAAGTAAAGCAATATTGTTAACTTGATGCTGTAAAGAAACTCAGATACAAATAGAGCAACAATAAGATAATAATAATAAAGTAATAATAAATAAATAAGTAATAATAAATAAAATAGTTTCAGTAGTATATAATGCCACTACTCATGCAGCACCAGAACAACATTACAGAAAATTTAAAAAAAAAAATCATTTATTAATGAGAAATTTTGTAATTTCCAAAAAATTACAAAATGACAAAAGAAAATTACAGTTATAGTTTAAAGTTTTTGTGGAAATGCATGCATTATCCTGTTAAAAATGGGATGCAGAGAGAGAGAAGTGTCAGAGTGTAAAAGTCTGAGAGATTAGAAAAGAAGTGACTCAGATTGTCCCAGTGAGAGTTTGAGGTCTGAGCACCTGTACTGTAGATGTCTTTCTGAAATTTTTAAGGAGACATAGTCTTAGAATCACGTGACATGTTGACGTGTATTAAATGACGTATGCTTGACCCATGACGCATGGTTGATGTTTATTAGAAATCTGTATGTGTGTGTGTGAAATTGTTTATAGTTGTGTGACTTTGGAGAAGAGCACAGTTCCTGATAAGGAGTTGTGCTGGAGACTGAGGATGTTTGCACCAGCAAGATGCTTTAACAAATGACTTAAGGGTTTGAATGTGACCGGATTTAACCGGATCTGTCATTTTAAATGTGTCATTCTGTGACCCCAGACCAGTCCTGTGACCTTAGATTCACCAAATGTATAACTTGACTATATTAGTAAATATCACAAACAGCTCTGATAAATACAACACCTCCAAAACAGTCGGGAAATGTAGGCAGAGATTCCTCATAACTGTGGGGGAATGTTTGTCACAATGTTGACTTGTGTGTTTCTCCTCAAGGTCTAGTGAGCCACTGGTTCCCGTCACCATCACTTCCTCTGTAACGGCTCCTGAGGAGAAGGAGGCCAAGAAAGTAGCAGAATCCTCAAAGGTCATCAGTCAGGGTGAACTTCGACCTCTGCACACCAGCCCACAGCCTAGCTTTGGCACTGAGGTGAGGAAGGAAGACATTAGTGCTGCTTTTCCACTATACTGGTGCCGGTGCCGTTACAGGTCGGTTCTCAATTTTGGAACTGCTGCCGTACTTTCCACTGCAAAAAAGTTTCAATTTCGACTCAGAACCGACACAAACTTCTTCCTGGTTCTGGGGCCGGGAACCTGCGATGTCATCAGGTGTGAGTGGTCATTTAACCTAACAATAGTCCGTGACTAGAAAAGCGAAAAAATGGCAAATAAGCTAGAAGTGATTACAAATCTCACCTGTCATGCACGTAATATTTGTCATTGGCAATTTCTTTCAACGTCTAAAAGAGGAAGACATGATCTCAGTGCTGGAGAATCACCTGTAAACACAAGATGTGTTTGGCCATTGTTGGTTTGTGAAATGGGTGTGGTTTATGACGTAGTCATCTGGCTCCGACCCGGGCACCAGTTCAGTGGAACAGCAGGCCGGTTCACGTTGGTTCGGGAACGGGCTGAGAACTGGAACCTCCACCGGCACCAGCACCAGGGCAGTGGAAACGGGGTATGGGAGATTAGTACAGGGGTCCTCGAGTTACGTTGGGGTCTCGTTCCTTCAAACGCGATATAGCACATTTCATCCTCACAGTATTTATTAACATGAACGAGTAGCAGCAAATTGCTAACATGAGTCTCTCTCGTAGGCATTTGTTGTGAGATGTGGTGTTTCATGGGGAGCAGTGCATTGTGGTCTATAGAGTGTCTGGTGTGGGAAAAGCATTCTGGGAATTGTAGTTCGTTGGTGGTGAGAGCCTGGGTAATATAAACACATGGATCACATCCACAGCAGTAATGAAGTGAAACAGTTCCTGATCTTTACTGTAGAGTCGGCCACACGATTGGGGGCCATGATGAAGTTTCCAAACAAGCAACACAAATAAAAGAGAGTGAATGTCACAACATCGCCTCCCTCAAATAGCGCCGGGTGACGTCGACTGCATTTATCTGCTCTGCTCACCAACTAGTTCCCTTATGAACTTTGTTTTTTTGTCACAATCACAGCGGAAAAAAAGCAGTCAGCGACATAACCACAAATCACTGTATGTCGACTGTGACATAACACAAGGAGCCCCAGTACTTCAGAAAGTGATGCGTTATCATATAACTGGTCGGGTTAGGAAGTATATGCATTTTCAGAGCTTCGGGATGCCAGTTTGGCAATGAACAGTAAATATACTGTAGATAAAGTGAAATTAAGATTGTAGTATGAGAAATGTACAAACCATCAAGTGAGGTTGTATGCTGGAATGACACTTGGTTTACTCGTCTTCTTAATGGCGGTTGGCAAACAGCTTTACTGCCATCTTGTGGTGGTAGAAACCCATTCATGCCTAGTAGGTATTTTTAGCTCATTATGGAGGGCAGCTGTAGCCTAATGAAGTGGGTTCATGATCGAAGGGACATATGTTCAATTTCCAGAATCAGTCGACAGGCTAGATTCAAAATTCAAGATGTTTATTTATCACATGCCTAGTTATACGTATACAACAAGCAGTGAAATGCATCCTGGTCCACTCCAGACTGTGAAAGAATAAACTATACTTATAGAATATTAGGCTAAATACTTAACACTAAACTAAAACTTAACTTAAACTTAAATTTAAACTTAAAACCTTAAACTTAAGAACTAAAATTTTACTTAACCTAGGTTATCACAGATACGTACATAGAAAAAGTAGATAAATAAGAAATTAAGCAGCTATAACGCAAGCAGTTAGAAAAGAAACGGTCCAGGAGAACCAGAGGTGCAAACATCAGGAAGTGAATAATACTGTTGCCAGAAGCAGCACAGACAGAACTGTGCAGAGTAGTGTTGGTGTGTAGTGTCCAGTGTTATGATCTGTAAAGTGATTAAGTACACAGCCAGCAATGTTCACTCTGATGTTTCAGTGTTCAGTGTGTGTGGTGGCATGTCCTGGTCCTCTTGAGGCTCTCAGTTCTGGCCATTATCCTCCTCAGCCTAAAGTTCCCTTAACCAAGACACCAAACCCCTACTGCTCCAGGTGTGTGCCCGCTGCCTCAAATGGGTCAAATGCAGAGGCAAATTTCCTCTTTAGCATTAACAGAGTATAATACATTTATTTTTACATTTATTTGAACTATTTTAATATTTTTTTAATCATCACCCAAACGACTAAAGGTATTTTTCTTCTTCTCTCATTCTGTGAAGCGCCTGCTGCGTTTCCACCTGCTGGAAGCTGAGAATTTGATTGCCAAAGACAACTTGATGGGGAAGGGGAAGAGTGACCCTTATGTGAAGATCAGCATTGGGGGAACCACCTTTAAGAGTCATGTGATCAAGGAGAACCTCAACCCCACCTGGAACGAGATGTATGAGGTAAACAGAACGCATTGTGAAACGCTAACTTTATTTATTATTTAGGTATTTGATTTATAGGATATCTAAACATTTTGATTGTTTCTTACAGCTGGTTCTGGATTCTGAGTCATCTTCAGATGTTCTTGTCGAAGTCTTTGATAAGGACATTAATAATGATGACTTCCTGGGGAGGTAGGAGGACTTGTTCCATATAGGACAACATTAGCATGTAGCATAGCCATAGCTTGGGTGGTGGCATAGCTGTTAGGACCTTGTCTACAGTAGATCGTAGGTCCTGTTATTCGGTTCCATTCTGATTCCTTTAAGCTGTTTTGTTCTGAGCCTTCTGTGGGTTCTAGTAGAACCAGCTGAGACTTTCTGAAAATGTGCTTCTTTTCTGAATATTGACATGAGCTGTGGTGGCCTAGTGGTTTGGACATTGCCCTTGTCCAGTCACCACTGAGGTACCTGTGATCTACACTGCTCCCTGGGTGGTGGTGTGAGCTGCCCATGGTCACGTTTCACTGTGGTGCAGTGTGGTGTAGTGTCTGTGATGTTTGTTAGGTTTACATTTCACTAAAATGTAAAAACCTTTTGCAGATGTTACGGTTTGAATGCAGGCTCTCCATTTATATGTGTCTTGATTCTTCTGCAGGTTTCACATCAGCTTGAGTGAAATCATTCAGGCTCAGTACATTGATCAGGTTAGTATGAAGGGTAGTTCTACTTCTATCTATACATAAGGGCACCCATGGCCTCCAGGATTAATAAAGCCCTTTCACACTTTCTGAGCTCAGAAGCAACCTCTCACTGAACAAGTAGGCCAAAACTTTTATGTAAAATAAGTGGGTGTACGTATACGTCATGCAAACAACACAGCTAACATGACATATGGCTAACAATGCGGCTAACAGCGGAGGAGGTGCCTATTGTTTTACTTGTTGTAATTAAAAAGATGTAAACACAGTCTCTCTAGGACATGGAAAAAATACAATATTTTCAGCAATCATTGATGCATAGTTCATTTTTATATCAGTCAGGGTGACATTCGACCTCTGCACACAAAGCCAGATCCCAGCTTTGGCACTGAGGTGAGGAAGGAAGACACTGGGAGATTAGTATAGCGGGTCCTAGAGTTACGTTAGGGTCCCGTTCCTTAAGACGTGATGTAACACAAATTTCGGCATAAATCAGAACTCATGCATGTAATGGTATATATTTATATAGCCAACATGACTCTCTCTCGTAGGCGTTTGTTGTGTGATGTGGTCAGTTTCATGGTGAGCAATGCATTGTGGCCTATGTAGTGTTTGGTTCGGGAAAACAGGTGGGTAATATGGCGGAAAAGAGGTGAAAAGAGATTTGCTATCTGGGAGTTGTAGTTCATTAGCGGTGAGAATGCGGGTAAAATAAACACATGGATCACATCCACGGCAGTAATGAAGTGAAACGGTTCCTGATCTTTACTGTAGAGTCTGATTTACGCTTGGAGCCATAATGAAGTTTCCAAACAAGCAACACAAACAAAATACAGCGAATGGCACAACGCTGTCTCCTGCTAGCAGAACCTGGATGTCGTTTAAGGAGGTCATGGTTCATGGTTATTAATAATTAACTGAAGATTAAATTTTATTTGATTATATCCAGACTGACCCAAGCGCATTCTGTCTTCTCTCTGTCTTCGAACACATCTGTCCATCTTTCTTAGTGGTTTACTCTGAACGACGTGAAGCATGGACGTCTTCATCTGGTGCTGGAGTGGGTGCCCACCGTAACCCAGCCTGACAAACTGCAGCAGGTATGCTTCACTGCACACATATTGTATCTTTAATCTAGACACATTGTATTTTTAATCTAGACACATATTGTATCTTTAATCTGAACACCTATTGATTCTTTAATCTGGACACATCTTGTATCTTTAATCTGAAAACCTAGTGTATCTTTAATTTAGACACATATTGTATATTTAATCTGGACACATCTTGTATGTTTCAGGCTTTGCAGTTGCAGACCATTCAGTCCTACCAGAATAAAGCTTCACCCTCTGCTGCTCTGTTGTTTGTTCTTGTTGAAAGAGCTCATTCACTAGCAGTGAGTTACAGACAGATACTGCAAAGCCCACCAGTAACACCTTCACTTTCTGAAATACACACTGCATGGAGATATTCTTTAACATCTGACTGTGATATTTTTAAGGATCATGACACCCTCAGAGCAATGTAGAGCTACAGTAATTTCCTTTTATACGTGTGTATTTGTAGATGGTGAAAGGTGGAAAGGAACCTAAAGCTGGAGCAGAGCTTGTGCTTGGGGGAACCTCTTACAAAACTAAAGTGAGTCTCCTGTCCCATCTAAATATTGTCTGTTTATGCCTTTGTCTGATTTGGACTGTACTCTCCAAAAAGGAAAAATGGCTGCATTTCTGTTAACATGATTATTTACAAAAATATATTTCTATTTTTTTAATAGAAATATTTAAATGTTTGTCATTACCTTAAATGCAATAATTTGATTAATTTGCTTCTAGAGGTTAGAGCACTTCAGCCATAAATGTGGGTGAGAGGGGGGTGCTGTTTACTTACTCATCCACATTTTCCCTGCTGGTCCTGGGGATTGAACCAACAACCTTCTGATCACAAGCTCAAACATAATTCCACAAAACGACACCGGAAACATTCAAATTAGAATGAAGTTCTTTCTGAATATTTTTTTTGGCTCCGACTACCTCTTCAATCCATTTATTATTTATTTATTATTTATATATTATATATTATTTTCTCCAAATTCAACTTTGGGTAATAATAAACAAGTAACTCATATTTAGGATAATTGGAAGGTTTTATTTTTTATTTTCCCAGTTGAGTTTCCAGCTTCTTAAAGAATCCTGTTGAAGTGTTGTCTTTACAGATGTGTGATAGATCTACATCTCCTGAGTGGGGTGAGGCTTTCCATTTCCTTCTTCATGATCCCAATGAGGAGACGCTCATCATCAAGGTGAATCAGAGTGTATTTGGATAAAGAATAGTGAAAGTTTCGGTCTTCCTCTGTTTTACCCTTTACTTCCTCCCTTCAGCTCCAAAGTGGATGGGATCAACCACTGGGTTCTCTGGTTCTACCGATCAGAGAGCTTCTCTTAAAGCCAGAACTGCTGCTGGACCAGTGGCAAAGTCTGGATGGAGCGCCGCCGGAGAGTCAGATCCTACTGAGGGCACAACTCAAGGTAAAACACTTAAATGTTCTCATATGTTCTCAGGCACTGCAATAGAAGATGTGGTAGTGGATGTTGTACATATTTGCTAAATTGGCTGTTTTGGCACCAGATTTTGGCCTCAAAGATGGACAAGAAAGTTGAGAAGTCTACAGAAAAGCCTACTGAGAAGCCCACAGAGAAACCTGTCGAGAAGCCCATTGAGAAGGCCCATGGAGCAGACAGTTCCATGGGTGGAAGGAGTGAAGTGAAGCCAGCAGTCAGTGTTGAGATGAAACAGGAGACCAAGCCCACTCCAAGGTAAGACAAAGTGCAGAACTGAGACTGAATACAGCTGTGTTATGTAGAGCTGATATAGAGCTCACCTCCACCTCTCTCTGAGACTGTGACTACAGCTGCGTTATGT
>JBBIGC010162326.1:0-16505 GCA_037576955.1 Lepidarchus adonis
TATTTTAGGGAACATGAAAGTGTGTTCCAAGACATTTATTTAGGCTTTAAAAGTGGTTTCAAGACAGTCTAACTTAATTACACTGAAATACTCAAAAGGTTCTTAACCCTCTATGGCCAACACAAGTACATTGTGCCAAGAAACATAAATATATAAGTAAACAGGAACAGTCACATATCATCAGAACTACAAGTAGTCACCCATGTTCAGCAGCTTTGTGAATTCCAGCAATAAGTCTGAAATAGCTACCTGTAAGTCAGGTTTTATTCATTTTATTATTATTAGTGGTAGTAGTTTTTATTAATTTTCTAAACCACATCAACAAGTCTGTACCACCTTAAAGAAAATGTGCTTTAAACAGACTGAGTAAAGTTTAAGGATGTATTAAGGGAAAAGTGGCTGTGTTTTTTTGTTAGGATCTTCAGGTTTGTAGTTCAGGTTTGCAAGTCTTTACACTGGCTTCCACTCAGACAGACTTAAGTTCAAGTCCTACTCATTGCCCATAAGTCTGTCAATGGTTTGGGCCACAAATCTCTAAAACACCAGCCTGGGAAATGTCCTTGATCATGAAGAACTGGACCACAGGTGGAGAGTAGAGCTGCATCTAAACAGGGTGAAATGGCCTCCAGATACGTTGAACCAGTTGAACCAGCTCCCTGTGGAGATCAGATCTGCCCTGAAGATGAAAACATTATTGTTTTCCACAGCCTTTAGTTAAACAGAGGAACTAAATCTTAAAATGTTTCATTTTTAATAATTTTGTATTTTTATCTATATTGTCTTAATTTATATACAATCTTAATTTCATTTCCTATTATTTGATTTTATGATTGCTTTTTCTTTGTAAAAATGACCTCTGGGTATGATAATGTGCTATATAAAAATAAAAAAAAGAAAGAAATAAAAACTTGCCTTGCAGCTTCAATTTTTAACTTAAAAAAACCCCAAAACAATAAAAATTACAATAAAAATGTCTATTATTGACTATATATAGGTAATTTTCACTGAAGTATTATTTTAAGCCCCGTAATTTGATCAGGAGAGAAAGGTTTGTTGGGGAGCACACATGTGAACCAAACATATTGTACATATTAGTTCGCAGCTGGTACTACAGTGTACAAAAGCAGAGCTTTGCTTCTGTTGGGTTGCCTCTGACATGCCTTTACTTCCTCATGGATTTTCTCTGAACACTCTCTGAAAAGATCTTTTATTGTGTAGCCTTAATTGACATGTGAGCCTTACAAAATGGTGTAACACTTTAATGCATTACTAATGCACTAAAAAATAAACAGCCTTTTATATAAATGCTCTCTGCCCACATCCACCCCCCCTTCCTTACTTCACACTGTACTGGTCTCATAAAAGCACTGAGTTCAGTACAGCAGACACATGCTTCACTACAAGACAAACACACTATTCCTCAAAAGTTCTGATGTGCAAGTTGCTATTCTAATGGAATTATGTCATTACACAGTATGTTAAGCGATTAATTCCAAATGATTAATTACATTTGATTTGCATTTTATTTTGACAGGCTAGAATCTGCACATCTGATGTCTTTCTGTTTGTTCAGAAGTCAAGAAATGAAAAAAGGGAGTGAACAAATGTCTCCAAACACAAAAAGCGGTATGGAATTAAAGTATAAGGAGATGGTCTAATGATTTGTGGAATCTAATATTATATGAACACATATACAGGTAGTCCCCAACTTACAATGGAGATTCGCTCTGATTACCCCATCGTAACATTGTCCCAAAAAACAAGACAAAAAACCCACTGCTCTCTGTCGATAGTGAGGCATCTCACGAGACGAGAGATGTGTACATCCCAGCAGCATTGGACCACATAAACTGCTACATTTTTACAGTTTTGTTGTATCACTGTCATCATCGTAAGATAAGTGGAACCATCTGTATATACGGGCTGGAGGCCAAACCCTTGCACCCAAGACAGAGACCGACAGTAGAAAATCAGTGTAGAAATGTTACATACAGACTAAAATGCATGATATTTTGTTCATTATAATCAAATTTTAATGAAAGGCCAATGAATGTTTGAGAGTATTTTTTGCGTAGGGCTATGTACAACAAGAATCTACTACAACTGGAAGAACTATACTACCAGAAGAGCGTATTTTGGCATTTATAGCCCAGGCTGAAGGCATTCTCCAATAGTCGAGCTTCGCCACACTCTGAACCACTATAGTCCATCAGAAAGGTACTTCCACTCTTCTCACACTCTCAGATACTGTAGTAAGGTACACGTATAAGTGAAGTGAAAGGGATTATGTGATTTTGTCATTGCGAACGCACCACAATGAAATATGACTTCTGCATTTTACCCATCACACGGGCACATGTGGAGCAGCAGGCACAACAGCTGCACCCAAGGGTTCCTCAGTGGTGCCCGGGCTGGGACTTGAACCTGCGACCTTCTACCAGAGGCACATTTCTAACCACTAGGCCACCACTGCCCATACAACTCATGTTGTAGCACCTGTATTTAATGACTAAGAAGAATATGTTGAATTTTGTTGTAGTTCTCACACCAGTGATGTTATGTGTGAACTAAATGCTTGATTGTTCCTACAGCTGGCATCAGCAAAATGAATAAATGTAAAAGTAAATGTAAAAGACTGACGTTCTCTTTACTAGGACCCTATGAAAAATAGAGCCGATAACAAAGGTTTTTGAAAGTGATCCCACAGAAGAACCCATCTTGGTTCCCAGACGACCCTATGAAAGGAGGGTTCTTTATAGGCGTGTAAATGGGAACAACCGAAAATATAAAGAAATTTGACATTACCTTAACATTTACTCATTTTGCTGATGCTTTTGTCCAAAGCGACTTCCAGGAACAGGAACAATCAAGTATAAATTCGTGACAACACTGATGTGCGAGTTACAAGGAGGTCAACACATTCTTCTTAGCCATAGAAAACAGTGCAGGTTCTACAACAGTGCAGATGATAAGAGCTACAACATTACTACCTGAAAGAGAAACACATTCTACACTATTATTAAGTGCTTATGAGTAAGTTTAAACAGACGGTAGGTGCTACAGCATAAATAACATGGTCTATTCATTTACTATTTACTATTCAAGTACTAAAAGAGTCCAGGACATTCTCCTTTATCATAAGTGCTTCAGCATCGGCTGATGTTAAGTTCTTTAAGTGCTTCTTTACCTATGATAAGGAAAGACGCAAGTATCGTATTTAATTATATTTTTGCAAGAACAATATAACGCTTCTATTCCAATTCCTAGCATCATGCAACCAAGCAAGGAACATTTATTTGTAGCATGTGTTGCATTTCTCGACATAACATTTGCTCACCAATACACACAGCGATGCACTGATCCAAGTGTTGGCATCTTCCTCACTGGGCAGATTAGAAAAATACTACACTGTTTTGTTTTGTTGATTTTTTTCCCACTCCACAGTGCCAGAATAGAGCAGTAGTAGGAGTGATTCAACCATCCCTCCAGCTTTTTCCTCCATCTCTCTCAGTGCCCCGTGCATTACTGTAGCTTTTTGATGCTGAACTCCGAAAGCCATGTGGAGAACGGTGGAATACAAAGAGACTTTACTCTGCCAAAACTCAGACCAAAGAAAAAGAGAGAAGAGCAGAAGTCTTTGATTCTAGCTGCTCGACCTGAACTGCTCGCGGAGAGAAGGTTTTACATCCAGTGTATTACAATATGTCTACAGCTCATACATCACTGTCAAGCAGGCGATTGATTTTTGAAGGACATGATCAATCGTTTTTTTCTGATTGACCGCTACAGTCCCAATCAAGGATCACAGAAACCGAAGCACTGCTGCCCCCAGGCCTGAAGCTTACCAGCTAAGAGGTGCATCCAGTGTTACGCTGCCATTGTTTAAAGACTCTGCTGGTAGAACACCAACCACTGGCCTGTCAGTCACATCGATTGCTGGATCAGTGCTGTAAATAATGCTTCTCTTATCAGAGGGATGGAACAACACAGAAATCTATAGCAGGACCCGTCATGTTCCCTGGCACATATAGCACCATTCCTCCAGAGAAGAATGAATAAACCATTGTGTGTCAAAAATGCAACATTGACATTTCCATTGCTCTTCAAATAAGGTCTTGAATTTTGTCTAAAACTTTCCTGAGTGAAAGTAAAGAGTGGAGTGAATAAATAACCTTCCTCCATTGACAGAGAATAAGGATGTTTGTGCTTTTTTGGTTCTCAGCTGGGATCAAACTCCTGATCTATTGATGGGCCAGACGGTTGCAACACCCAGGAGCCCAATTAACTAACTAATCTAACCATCACGCCTTGTTGTTCACTCTTCCTTTCCTTCCTTCATCAATCAGGCTCTTCTGCAGCTGACACTCACAGTTTTGTTTACTGATGGGTTTCCGGTAAGAGTGTGTCCCATTTCTAAAATGTGCAACCTCAAGACCACACTAAACACACTTGAAATGGAACTGGGCCATGTCTCAAAAAAGCCTTTGGACATCCATGCCTAATTCAAAATGTATTACAGATATCATAAATACAAAATGCAAGTTTTACAGTTAGGAAACAAAATGTTAAACAATTTACAAGGGGTCCTCAGCTTACGATGGGGTTTTGTTCCTCACCGTGTGTCGTAAGTCGAATTTTGATGTAAGTAGAAACTCCTAACATAAGAGTTTACTGTGTTTTTGCCCTGGGGTCATTCCTCTGTCAGTCCACCAATATTCACCCACCTGTGACTCTGTATTGCATTCTTTAGAGTTTTATATATATATATATCATCCCACCAATGCATTGGTGAAACCCCATTCGTGATTATCAGGCGAGCCAGAGAACAGTATCCAAGGCTTGCAAATTTTGAAAACATTTGAAAATCTTTTATGTTAATGTGCACTTAAGTCAAGCCACAAAGCGCAAAAGATTTGAGATACGATGTGAGAAACCACATGGGGACTTTGAGCCGAGATCTTCCTCTGCAGCATCTTTCATGGTTCAACAAAAAAGTTATAGTGCCCACTACACTTCCTATACTGTGTTGCAAAAATGCAGCACGGTGAAGGCAAAAGAAGGTAAAGCAGGGCAAGATGTTAGTGAGCTGGAAGTCCAAGCTGAAGACCAAATAGAAATGTTTTCAGCATCTGCCCGTTGCTCCTACACAGTGGCTGAATTTAGTTATGATGCATCATGTGTGATATGTTTACAATGACAAATGGTCACTCACTTTGTGGGCACTATTAGTTAGCTTTCTATGTGGTTAGTCTAGTTGAAATCAAATTGTTTACTACCCACCAGGCATTGGGTTAGAGTCCCACCCACCATCTGTTCAGAATGTCATAGAACAGTTATAGCCTAGTGTTTAGGAACTTGACCTTGTGGCCAGAGGGTTGCAAGTACGGCAAGGTACTGTCCCAATACACTGCTCCCTGGTGCTTTTGATAATTCCCCACTGCTCCATGTGAGGATGAATTAAATGAAGGTCTTAAATGAATACATGGCATTGTATTGCACTTTGTGTTATGGGCTGTGTTCACAATGACAAATCATCACTGGACTGAAGAATGGAGGTGATGCGCTCCCTTCTTTTGCATCTCCAACTGTACTAAAGCTGAAATTGTCTCAATCCCATGATAATCAAAAATCGATCAGTTGAAAGTAGGCATATTAAGACCACAACCCGGGTCAAATAAGGATCTTTGTTAGTTATCATATTAAATCTAAAACTAAATCAGCATTCTGGCATCTCAAGAACATAGCTCAGGTCAGAGACTGTTTCAAAGGAAGATTTGGAAAAATGTATCCATGCCTTTATATCCTGCAGGGTCGACTATTGCAATGCTTTATTTGTTGGACTCCTGAAAAAGACCTTCAGACAGTTAAAGCTTATCCAAAACATTTCTGCTAGAATTCTAACAAAAAACAAGAAAAGACTTCAAGTCTTGAGTTCCAACTCATTGTGCCAGTCAGTCAAGGGTTTGGGCCCAAAATATCTCTCTACAATGTTTGTAGAAACATTTAGATCATCAGAACCTGATCAGGCCAGAGCTTTAACTAAACAGGGTGAAATGGCATTTGATCATTAGTCAGCTCCAACTCTTGCTAGTTTTAAAAAGAAGCTAAAAAACAACTTTATTTTCCACAGCCTTTATTAAACAGAGGCTGAATTATTTTTTTCTAAATCCTTTATCTTTAATGTTGTATCCTATTGGTCTGTAACTCTTTATTTCTTATAATATTGCATTTTATGCTTATTTTACCTCTGTAAAGCACATTAAATGACCTCTGTAATGCGCTAAATAAAACTGTTTTGCCTTTCTTATCACACCAGCCATGGTGTTATATAACATTTGTTCTCCATCCTGGTTGTAGATCCTCTACCCTACGTTTTCCATACATTTTCTTGCACTTGTTCAAAGAGATAATCACAGGCCACCTCAGGTGGAGGAGCAGGAGTAATGTGCAGTGGAACTCCACTGTGTTGGTATATCGTCCCGGATCAGGATCAAGAACCACCGCGCTACAATGATTCCTGAAATGCTTTTAGGCCCCTAACACTTGAATGTTAGATACTGGATGTACCGAGAGGCTGCTGTTAGATGCTAATGCATTTTATGCAGCAGCACAGAGATACAAGAAGGCAATCAGCAGGAAACAAGTACAGAGATACAAGGACTCTGTGCCTGGAGCGCATTAATGTGAACAGGGAGATACTTGCCCTTTCATTCCTCTCTTGAAGGCGCTTTTACTAAAAATGCCACCACCATCAGGGTGGTAATACATTCTCTTTCACTGGCTTTATATAGCGGGTGAAATGGACAGAGTGCATGGTGAATGCCAGTCTAGAGCAGCTGCCAAACAGACCCTCCTCAAAATCTAAGGACATTAGGCCTCTGACATGATTTATGCATTTAATAGCATTGGTATTTGATCATAAAGTGGTTTTCTTTTTCCCCAAATCAATGAAAAAAGAGAGGGAACCCACACCAGCAAGATATTTATGTGTAATGTATTTAAAAGTCAAATTAAAAGTTAAAGTTGGCCTGATTGTTGGTTCGTAATACCTCCTGAATACTTAACCTTCAATCAGTTTGAGTAAAAAAAAACATCTGCTATGCAAATTAACCTAAATGTAAATGTATTATGTTGGTTAGGGGAGCACAAGAGCCAGCCTGGTTTAAGGGAACAGAGTCATGAACAAAGCTCTTCCACCCTGTTCCTCTTTATTACCTGAAATGTCAGTTCTCATACAGTGTCACTGGTCCTTCTCATCATCTCTGTTCACTTATTTCGCCAATATTTCAGCCACACACCACCTTTGCTTACTCTAGCTGAGATATGATGAGCTGTGTGCCATCCACAACCACAAAGCAAAGACCCATACTGCTCTTTCTGATTTGAGAAGGTACTGGTGTAAAAGCTTGGGGGAACACCTGAAGATAGAAACTGCAAGATCCTAAATAACTTTTTAAGCAGATATCCAGCCCAGTATCCATTATGGTCTAGGGTTTTTTTCCGGGTTCTCAGGTTTCCTCCCACTGTCCAAGATGGTTTAGTTTGACTGGCTACTCTACATTACCCATAAAGGTGAGTGTGTGATTGGTTGTCTGTCTTTGTATTGCCCTATGATAGGTTGGTCTCCTGTCAAGGGTAAACCCTGCCTAGTGCTCATAATCAGCTGGGATTGGCTCCAGCTTCCTTGTGGCCTGACATGGATAACTAGTTTGGAAAATAAAGGAATTAATGAATGTTTTCAGATTAGCCTCTTAAATGGCCAACCCCTGCTGGTGGATTCATACTTTTAATCAACACTTGTATAATTTAGGAATGACATGGCCAGCTTGCAACTATTAAATAATACGCCTGATTATGTAACAAGACTCTGATTTTAAGGAATGAGTCTCGACTTCAAAATGGTATTTTGCTAAATAAATACATAAATAAAGAAAGAAATAACCGTGTTTATTTTAAAATTTTCTATAATACAGCTTAGAAAACTAATCACACACACACACACACACACGCACGCACGCACACGCACGCACACACACACACGCACACGCACACGCACACTGGCCACACATAACAGCCATTTAACTGAGATAAAGTCACGACATGCTGCGCTGCATACAGCTCCAGCCAAAAAGCCGCCTCGTGTACCTGCTATAGCCCATTAGAGAACCATTAAAAATCATTAGTGTATCGTTATTATCTTAGTGGCTTCTTGGCCTTTTCCAGGCAGAAGATTGTTGAGAAGCTGCGGAAGAAAAGCAGCCATTTCATGGCCTGTCCGGAAGCCCTGGAGAGTCAGTAACCGCACCAGCACATGAAACAACAGCACAGAGTATATACCTTACAGACACTGCACTGCAGCCACCTTCAGACACAGAGAGGAAGCCTATCTTTATTATTATTCATAAGCAGATTATTAATTACTAAATCCCTTTATATGGCAGTTACATTCACCAATCGGTCATAACGTGACAGGTACCTGTCAGGAGCACAGGATATATTAGGCTGCAAGTTTACAATCAGTTCTTGAAGTTGACATACTAGAAGCAGTAGGGTGTCACTTTGATAAGACCCTTATTGTGACGGCTAGAGCATCTCCAGAACAGCAGGAGTGTTCTAGGTGTAGTTAGTAGTTAGTACCTCCAAAAATAGTTAGTACCTACCAAAAGTGATCCAAGGAAGGATAACTGGTGAATCAGTGTCAGGGTCATGGGCACCCAAGACTCACTGATGCACATGGGGAATGAAGGCTAGTCTGACTTAACCAAAAGTCAGTGCCAAATGGAAAAATAGAATAAATAGGCTATGATAGAAAGGGGTCAGATTGTTATTAATGTTGTGGCTGATCGGTGTACACACACATATGCATGCAGTCAACACATTTTCAACATGAAATCATCTATATTTGATCTATACACTATGTATACAGTAAGGTGGTGACATGGTTAGTGCTGTTGCCTCACAGCAAGAAGGTCCTGTGTTCATCCCTGGGTCGGCCACAGATGCAGATTGTGCAAGTTTCCTCCCACAGGTGTGAGTGTGTGTGAATGGTTGACTGTCTTGGAGTTGCTCTGTGATTGGTTGGCCTCCCACGAGCCCATAGTCAGCTGGGATCAGCTCCAGCTTCCCCCCAACCAAATTTGAATAAGTGATTTGGAAAATGAGTACATGATTATGTAATTATATCATTATTGGGACAGGTCAAAAATCTCCATTCTGTACTTCTAGAACCTTCTAGAAGGTTAAGACAACCCAAGAAGCGGCAAATCAGATCACTAAGAATATATTGTGGTACTATGATAATAAATAAGTGGAAGAATGACCCTTTTGACCCTGTAGTTTGTGATTCTATGCACCTTTAGTTTCGTAGAGAGTTTAGTATGTAAACCTAAATGCATGTTCTCCCTTCATGAAGAATTTGAAAGACGTTTCTAGTGGGATGTGAGGAATTTAGATACTCACAGCCTGAATAATAGGTGTGTGTGCGCTTGCATGCACACAAGAGGCCGATTATCCCTCAAGTCCATTTTCCCATGGGCGGCCATCAGTTATGGGTTATGCAAGCTGAGTTCCTCTCTATGGTGAGGGCTTTTGACCATGAAGGCCCCATTGTGGGAAACAGAGGGCTGAGCTTTCATAACTCCAATCTCTTCTAACAAAAGACTCAACAGAGCTTTAACTATCAGACAATATAGCCTGAAATATACTGAAAAATATCACCTTTGAAGCTGCTCGCAATCACACTCTACAGGGTCTATAACAAAAGACCCTAACAAATCATCACCTCCCATATATCACTTGTGTCCCAGTATACAGGTCTTGTGGATCTCTGGTTATGGAGCACTTCAAAATGAAATGAACCAGGCATCTTTCGACCTCTGCCCATTGCACCGGAGACATTTACTGTGACATTTGAGATACGGTTTCAACAGCAGCGATAGTGGTGTACTGTGGGAAATTGTGGGGGAAGTCATCTGCTGGCTAGCCTCCAGGCTATCCCACGCTGCCTCATGACCAAGAGTCTTGCTGATAACAACAGGAACAACAGGAACAACATCCACGCTCCTCATCCACATGGCACATGCACCAGTTCAAGGCCACGAACCCTTCACGATCCAGTAGATAAATGCACCAGACACTGAAATGATGGCTATTGTGTATGAGAACTGCAGTGGGACCTCATGATCGCAAATTCCAAAGCATCTGAAAAAAACGTCTTGGAATTGTTTGAAGAAGCTTCATTAAGAGTGATCTGCAATGTTCATTAGCACTTCGTTTTTTGGGAGGTATTTTGGAAAAAAATTAATTTATATGTGAAACCTGCACTGTTACATTGATTTAGTTCAAACTTAGACCCAGTATACTTGGACCATTTCTGCATTACTGTGTTGTAACTAACTTATAAATCAAGTATGATCATTGTCTGCATTACTGAGTAATTTGGATAAAAATTCCAATTAGCCAATTAAAAATGATTGATCAAACATACAATGTTTGATGGAGGTATATTTCTCAGGTCACATTGTTAATTTATACAATGAAAAATATATACATCACAGATATTTTGTATTTAAACTGTTTTTTTTGTAATGCCATTTTCAAAAAGCCTACGAACATTCAAATGTATTTGTTTTTAAATCAATGTTCATTTCAATGCCATATGGCAAAGGAACACCAAACAAAGCACAATGTGGCATCTGAAGCCTTGACCTTTGCCACACACCCACAGAACTTCCATATATATTGTCATTTACTTATTGATTAATTAATTTATTTATTTTTTGTTACTACAGAGCTTCTCCAGTGTAATGTTTTCGTTATCCAAGGTCTTCTATGAATAGTCTGGATAGCAAATCAAAAAATAGAAAGACATACAAACCTAATTCCTAAAAAATATTGGAAAAATTAAAAAAAAAAATTGCTTTATAAATTCTAGACATTCTTTTTAAATTTTATGTAAATGTATTGTAAGGCAAAGAAATCATATTGTAATATTTTTCTCACCAGTTTGCTTGTATGTTAAACACATGTGGAATGTGATTAATGCAGGGCACTAAAAAGTTAGAACAGGTTTATGGATTGTTTATTAATGGTTTTAATTCAGTTATAAATGCCTTAAGAAGCAGATATAATACACATAGTTTAATGGTGCGACTCTTCACAAAAATCCATACATTTCTAATAGGAGACAGACTGCCCAGGCAAGCATAAATATCTACCAGGTCAGGCTGTTGTAGTGCATGTAGAATTTCTTCAACCTACTGAAATAACCATGGACGTCCCAAGAAAAAAAAACTTTGCTTTGATGCCAGAGTATGTCTCTCTAAAATACCAAAATATCCCTGCACATCAATGGGACCTTTATTGACCCATCTGATCACAACACACATTTCCATTATTTCCCAGTCCATCTGAGATGAGCTCAGGTCCAGAGAAAAGTGACAGAGTTAAGTGACAGAGGTTTTGGATATATTTATAACAGTACACAGTTTCTCACGCAGTGCCTTCTGAGGGCTTGAAGGTTTGCAGCCATGTACTACAGGGACTGAGATTTCTCAGAAATCTCTAAAGCCTTGACAATAATAGGCACCACAGATTCTTTACATTTGATTTTTTTGTAATATTGCGTTGAGAAACGTTCTTTTTTAACTGAATGGCAAATTTTTTCATGATGTTTGCCACAAAAATGTGGGCTTCAATAAGTCTTTGCTGGCAGAGCCTCATTCTACACCCAATCATCATCTCTTTACATGTTACCAGCTCATCTGCTTATTGCAGCATCAAAACAGTATAATATTCTATAAATGTTTCACTTTTATTTTGCTTTTTCACAACGTATTCATGTATTTATTATTTATTTAGAGTATTGTGCAGGTATCAAATTGAAAAATTGTTAATATTGTTAATATTTACAAAATACATTTAAGCTTTTGAGTATAAACATTGCATATCTTTTCACATTTATGAGTTACATAAAAGTATTTTGTTTATATTTGCCCATGGAAACATATGTCAAACAAAGCACCTATATTTCAATGTAGCCTTAACAGTGTTTAAACAAAAAAAGGACATGAAAACCCTGGATTTTGAACAGATTATATAAATATATAAATAAAATCGATAAGAAATGGATATAAAACAGAACAGAACATAAAAAGGATTTTCTTTACTGGAGGTTGAATCTCACAGTTAATACATAATTTAATATATAGCTATGCCACTTTTCAGCATGTTCGTTTGTTAGAAATTACATTCAGTGAAATATTAAGTAGCCTATACACATATGAACCTATGAACCTTTTTAGTCTGTTGTAGTAATGGAGCTTACGAAAAAAAGGTCAACAGTGAAACGAATGGCAGCCTATTCAGTCTTCTGGCACTGAATACTACAGAAACTTCATCCAAAGCAACAAGCAGCCTCGATTTTTACTGTCCTTGGTGCTTTATTTAACCAAACAATGGTTCGTTGAATTAATACAGCTGGGCCTGCAGATTCGTAGCTGAAGTATTATGATACTGAAGTCTTTTCCACTCCGTGTTGTAGGAAAGGCCATGGACAAGACCTCTAGAACATAATTTAAAAAGCAATGCCTGTCTGAGGTTGCCCATCACAAAGGAGAGACACCATCTGTCCTTAGGCTTGTCTTATTAAAGCACAATTAGCCTGAAAGTGCAGCCATGTGCTGTCCTTGAAAGTAATGAAAACGTTGTATCCTTCTTACAGATAGACTGAGCTTTGTTGACCATTAAACCTTGGTGCACCTTAATCAAAGTCTGCTGAAACCTGCTGATGTGCTGAGGAGGGAAAATATTCCGAAGCGTTTTTCGCTGCTTGGGGGAAGGTGCTGTATGTGCTATTCCTGCATATCCTCCGAAATGCATCGACCAATATAACACACAGTCAACGATCCAATGGAAGCGTCAGCTCTTGCAATGCGGAGGCGTCTCTGATCGTAAAGCTGTGCTCTGCCCTTTCTTCTGAGAAAAAAAAAGTGTGAAATCTGCAAGCTGTTACTAGTGGCAGAGGAGGCCTCTCTGGCTAATGACTCGGCAGATCAACAGATTGCATCTAACCCTAAAGCCACCATATTAATATGCTCATGCAACCTACATCACACATCTCAAAGCAGCCTATAAAGGAATATGGTTCTCTTGCATTAGCATGATGATCTGATGTCTTGTTTTGGCCTCATGACACTTCATGAGTTCATTAGGAGATCACAACTTTGATCCCTGGAGATGCCACCTCCATCCATGTCCAGGAGTCTAGAGGATAATTGGGCTTGTTCTCTCTGGGTGGGCAAACTGGCCCTCCCAATCTCCGAGAGAACTAGCCAACTTGGCCTTGAGTGTTCTCCTCTATGCATGTTGAGCTATCCAACGTTACTGATATCGTTTCTGTTTGGAAAGATGATTTTTGGGCATCTTATGTGGTAATAACTTATTTCCAGGATGTAAAACCAGTTGGGGAGTTTGGAAGATAACCATTGTCTATCTGATTCAATATTCATAATCCTACTTTGTCAATGGCCACATGGCTGCGAAGTGATAGGAGGATTGATGCTGTATCAGGCTGCACTGAGAGGAAACAGAATGGACGAGCATTCAGGAGGTGACCTCTACATCTGAGCAAGTACAGAGCTGCCAAAGGAAGACAGACAGCCAGGTTGGCAGCTTCTGACCATGGTCACAATCATGCCATCTGACACTGGGTTGGGGGACAGCAGTGTGAGGGAGCCGCCAGCACTGGGCAGGCACATGATTCAGAGCCTGCTGCCATGGCCTCCGCCTCAGTCTCGGGCTTCTTGCAACGTCCGGGCAATCAAAGGGTAAAAAACGCTGCCCTTCAGACAGGTTGAGGCAGAGAAGGGCCCGTTAATACAAATCCAAGTGTCATAGTTAGAGCCAATGTCATCAAGGGTCAAGGAACAGACAGATTGATTTGCTGGATCTCATGAGGGATTGCTGAGATTCAAATGTGACACAGACCATTGAATGGTTGCCAAAAACGTAGTTACAGGAACTGTGCTTTTCTATAAAGTCATTCTGCCTCAAGAGGCTTTTGTGCTTACCTGTTGCAGAGAAAGTCAAGTTCTGGAAGTTCCAATCGGCCCTGAAGCCAAACACACCAGTTTCTGAGAATCTCTGACCACAGTTGTGGGAAATACACAGAGAAAAGCAACATGTTGCACACAAAAATCGTTATGTTTTAATATAATTAAACAACTCTGACATAAGATGTGCTTATTACCCAATAGCCAGGGTCAATACCCAATAGCCAGGGTCAATACCCAATAGCCAGGGTCAATACCCAATAGCCAGGGTCAATACCCAATAGCCAGATTTGCCAAGTACCATCGTTCCTTCTCATTAGTCATTTTCATTTGCACGCGTTGATTTTTTCGTCATGTTGCTTTAACCAGGAATGTCTTCATTCATAAACAGAGACTAAACCAAGCTCAGTACTCAGGCCTGCGCTCAGCAAAGCTGCTCAAAAACCATCACAGTGCTTCAGACCAGAAGGTGGAGCAGACCAGATCGTGACCAGCCATCTTGCCACGTCTGGCAGGGTGTGAGCTGAGGTCTAAAGTGGCTGTACTATTTGTGAACTCAGAGTCTGCCAATACACCACCTGCCAGACCTTGTGGGAAGAGGTCCAATCAGCTATCTAACCCTGCTTCCACCAAGGCTTAGAGAAGCTCACTTGCTCTTAATCCTATTCAGAAGGAAGACATACAATCAAACTACGTCCAGAAACCCACAGCAGGGGCAGTTGCATTGCACAGAGCCCACTCTGTTTCTCAAATGTCCAACTGTATGAAATTCTGAAAAGAACATTTATTATAATTTTGAAGAGAAACTATGTGACACGAAGTGACTAGTTTTCAATGTGAACATACCCCATCACACAAAGTGCACATCAACAAGATGTTACCTTTACATTTAACACATCAGACATAGAGCAGATGGCAAGCAGTGTTGTGGAACAGTATCTTGCTCAAGAGGACCTCAGGGGAACCTACGATGGGACTTGAACCTACAACATTGATCACAAGAGCAAGTTTCTTAAGCGATTTGCTATTACATATATAACTAAAATGCAAACTTTTGGAACAATGTGGTGTTCTTTCTAAACATTTTCTTTCCGCGTTGTGGTGGGAAGAGTCTTTCTTTCCGAGTTGTGGTGGGAAGAGTCTTTCTTTCCGAGTTGTGGTGGGAAGAGTCTTTGTGAGTCCAACTCTAACAAACCAGCTGCTCTACAACAGCAAAGAAGGAACCGAGAGAAGAACCTCAGCCAATCCTGAGCACACAAATTCCTGACTGAGTCCATATTTCTGTGAGCATCTCGCCAAGCGACTCAGATGGGGGAATTTGGGTGATGATGAGTCACGTGATCCAGACAGAAGTAGAGTGTAGCTAGTGAGATGCCTCCATGTAGAGAAGCACCAGAGAGTGAGCCACATCGTACAGATTCAGAACCTGTGGCCTACACACAACTGACAGTTTGAGGGAGAGAGACAGCATGAGAGGGAGAGAGAGAGAGAAACAAAGAGAGAGAGATGAAACAGAAACAGAGGAACGTGAATATTAACAGAAAAGAAGGAGATGAGATTTGTTTCATGATATTTCGGGTTCTCGCAAAATTACTTTTTTCCCCGAACCTAATTGGAATCTGTCACATCTTATACTCTTTAATAGCCATCAGCAGCATCCAGCATCTTCTAAGCTCCTCACCCAGTGTGCGAGTGAGTGCATTTGAGAGAAGGATGCTAATAAAGAGGAGTGAATGGGGAAAACTTAATGAAATGCATTTAAATCGAAAAGAAATAAGCAAGAGCAAACAATAGTCTCCTTTCCAACTGTGCCGCATCTGCAGCTGAATGATCGATTCGGTCACGGCTAAAGTGACAGCTAGCAGCTGAATCACAGGCAGAACCAACACGAGATCCAGTCAACGCATGCAACTTCAGCTTTAACTAGAAGAACACCTCCGTCCACAGCCTCAGGGAAAACTCAGGTATCTGACGGAGCTTGGGTGTGAACTTTTCTACCCATCACAGTGCCTTAAGCCCAGTTTGTGCTCAACCAATGAGATGAGAGCTGGAGAATGCTTCAAAGGCCAGTTTGATCTTCTTTGGTCAGTTTGCACTGATGAGCGAATAGTGATATCCATTTTCTTGTTCATCTACAGATACATGAAACTGTAGAAACTGGGACCATCTATGGATTATGGGAAAATATAACATTTACTAAAATATACCCCCAAAAAGGCAACGGTTGTAGAAAATGCAGTAAAAAAAAAAAACTATTCTGCAGAACTATTTTTAGAAGGAGGGTCTAAAGAACCTTTTGAAGGTGCAAAGAGTATGCATATACATTAAAGATGAAGAAAACAAACCTCAAACCAAGCCCAAGCCAAAAATGTATGGACATTAGGCTTGGGAAGATTCACCGATTCGTATCGATATATCGGTATAAACATGAACGACGCGGTTGCATCGATGGGG
>JBBIGC010162344.1:0-16504 GCA_037576955.1 Lepidarchus adonis
GACTTGTTCAGGTACATAGTATATATGTATGTATATATGTATATACATTTATTAAAAAAAAGAAAAGTCTTGGGGAAAAAATATAAATATAGTTTAAGTAAAAAAGTATTTTTTAGTTCAAATTGTATAAATTAGTAATAATGTATAATTGTAGGTACATTTATGTATGTATAGTGTATAGCACACATTACTGTTACAGACAGGTACTTTATACATATACACCATTATTATTACATTTAAGTAATTACATACACACAGTACATATGGGACATTTCATGTAGAACATATGTATAATTCAGTGTTCTAACCAGAAATTCATATTATCAATAAGAATGTGTGTGTGTGTGTGTGCGGATGGGTGTGTGTGTGTGTTTGTGCATGTGTGTGCATGTGTGTGCATGCGTGTATGAATGTATTATCCCAGAGTTAAAAAAACATTATGTAATTGCTGTTATAATAGCCCAGTCGCCTTTGTGTATACAATTTAATGGTCCTTTGACCATTCACAGCACAATCTCTTCAGATACAATTTGAATAAGCTTTGATGACTGGAAAATGACGCACGTTGTACAATCAGTTGCACTGACACTGTCTTGTGTTCCTTTCTTCACTCCATTCCTACAAAGCTATTCACTGTGTCATTTGACTTTGGCATGCACATAAAGCACAGTCACCTTGGAATCACCTTAGAAAGTCTATTTTAGTTATGAGCTATCATGTGTCAGCCATGAAGGTGTAAAAAAATGCTGTTGTGTGAAATAAGTTCATTCCAATTGTTTTCAATATATTTGAACAAGCAAACATTTTACCCTGCTTAATTCAATCAATGCCTACAGGTATTATAACCAAACAAAATTATGGGAAATTGCCAATCCAAAAATTAGAATAAATCTAATTTTGCTCTTTGACCTCGGTCAGGATCCAGTTTTGACATTTTTGTCTTGGTGTGCTTTGAAACTTTACACTGTTGAAAAGTTAATCTATGGTTCAGTTAAAACTTTGGACTAATGTCCTCTCATTATCTTCAAGCACTCGTTAATAAGATACAGAATTCACAACATTTATAGCACCATTCTTCATATTTGGTATAAGAATCTTCTCCTGGAAAACTGTTCTTTTCCAAACTGTTGTGTTGCTCTATCGTACGATGAAAGTCTTTAGCTCTAGAAAAAATATTTTTGCATCAAATAGTGAGCTCTCAAACTGAATTTGCTGGGGTGGCCAGTCCTGCATAAATTGGCAGTAATTTGAAATCATCTCCATTTGTAGATAAGTTTCTTGAAAGTTGAGTAATTTCTTTTTCATTTAGAGACTTTTATAAATCCCTGGCCAGTATCCTCAACTTTTTTCTTGTTTTCTTCAGATCTTCGCATGACGACGCACATACTTTAATAGCAAAGGAAAAACCAGACCATAGCTGTCCAATTTAAATTCTGGGGATAAGATTCTATCTGTGGCAGGTTGTAATCAAAACACTCGATTCTAATTTTATGATAAATATAAGGGTGTACTTACTATATTCATGTCATTTCATTTTATGTAGTATTAGTTAAGGTAACACAAAAACAGAATATCCTCTGTGATATTGTTATCTTCAAAGCACATAAACACTAGATAACAGAATGTGTGCCTTTGCATGTTTCCTGTTCCTGTTTCATTCTCAGTTTCTCAGCAACATACAGTAATTCTGGTGTTTCTTTCATGACCTTTGTTTTTTCCCATTATGAACTTTAAGAATCGAATTTCATCATAAGGTGAAGTAAATGCAGAATGCTAATGCAATAAGAATAAAAAATATTATTTTTACTCCCCTCAAGGAAGCATATAGCTACAGTTACTAAACAGAAGCCCTAACATGTTCAAAAAACAAATGGGCATTGAGGATAAGAATATGTGCACTCAGCTACAATTGCGCTTCTTATGTGAATGGAACCAGGATGTTGCCCTGTTTAAAGTGCACTGGGTAAACCCCTACCTACAGCTTCCTCATGCCGGGCTATTAGCCACGCAGGTCCATTACTGAGACATCAAAATATCAAAATAATCACTGGTTTGATGAATGTGTCACTGTGAATGTGTCATGTGGCATTTGTGTGCCATACATTTGTAATAGCATAATGCTAAATGGGAATTTATGGCATTTTTCTTACAGGAACTTCATTGTAAAGCCAACTACCAATGTGAGTAATGTTTTTTAGACTGCTGATTGGTATGACTGATAAAATGTGTTGTCATAAAATGACTTATAAGCTTTATAACAGTCTACTAATGTACAGTCCTTGCCATTGTTACACTAAATAATATTTCCCATTTCTTTACTACTGAAAACTAATTTAGTCACCACTTTGATGACTGAAAAATCAGGCAATAAACAGTATGCTAATTGGTGAGGTATAAATGTATTACTTGTTAACTACATTCACCCCCAAGCACTAGTTCTACCAGCAAATATGTTTTGGTTGATATGTAATATGTTAAAGAGAAACGTTTCCTTTAACACATTTCATTCAGTGAAAATAAAGTGATGCAAAAAATGTATTGTTGAAGATCATGCTTTATGGGCTTTATGTCTTTTGCAGTGTCGTTTAAACAATGCAAGATGCTGTTGGGCACTGTGACCACAGATGTGTTCAGCAATACCAGCATTTCCACAGTAATGAAGTGCAAAGACAGACAGAAGTGCTCCCTTCATCTCAGAATCAGCACTGATCTACAGATCAATAGTAAGTAGGTTCTCTCATTTACCCAGAACTGCATTTGATCAAAAAATGCTTTTAAATTGGGGGAAGTACTTGAGTTTACTATGGATCATGGTTCTTTTATGGAATTCCCAGGCACCCTGTTATTACATGTACAGTATACTATAATTGGCCATAGGCACCTCTATTTTTTCCCAGCAGCAGCATGTGTCATGCTCCTGATTTACAAGTATGACACAGGCCAGAACACATGAGTTACTATACTTGCTGATTACAAATGTTGTACAATTTGAGTGGGGCTCTCTTTATGTGTTTTGAAATTCTGGGGAATTCTGTTTAATTTCCTTTGAAGACTTATGCTGTCATTTCCCAGGGCCACTCCTTAGCACATATTCTGTCCTGGGCTGACCTTTTTATTTGAACCAACCATTCATGGATCTTCTAAAAGTGTGTTTGGGTACCAACCGTATATTATTTTATCCCTTTCAGAACACATCCGTGGCATCTATTTGTGCATGGTCACAGCAGGGATGATGGAACGATGCAGACTTGTGAACTTCTTGAGCTCAGCAAGAGAGAAATTGGTGCATGAGCAGGTATTACTTTATTGACTAGTTTGTCAACACTACATGTTATTCCTAACCTAGTACTCCGGAGTTAGCAGTTTTATTAATCTATACATTCACATTATTGTTTTAAGAGCCATCCTTAAAGGTTCCTGAGGCAGCCATAAATGTTTCTTATATAACATCATATAAAGAAATCTTTCAATGACTTTAAGTAGGTATTGTATTTAAATATATAATTACTTATTTAAAATAATTTATGTATAGTAATGTATTGAATGAATAAGTTTTGTATTCAATTTGTATTATGTACTGTTTTATTCTGTTTGTTTCATTGTCAAGTACTAATAAAAATGTCTACAAAATCTTCTATTAGGGGAATGCCAACTACAACAAAATATTTTGCACTTCCACTTCTCCAGTTATTTTAATGTGATAAACGGGTTTAAACTTCGTAACAATAGCTGGATGAGCTCATGTGCTTTACCATCTCTACAGTTCTTCAATATCTATAGCTCAAAAATAGTGTACATTTTAAATTTTGTGCCTGGGGGATAAAGGCAACTACTTTAACAGACAGCTACTTCTATTTCTTAGAATCATCTAAGAATGTTGTTCTTTGTTTGCATGTCTTTTACAAATGAAGGCTTTTGTCTTTCTGTGGAAGGTGAATGTTCAGGACGACTGTTTTGAAGTGCACTTAGGACAGCAAGTACATGTATCTCTTAAAACCTGGCCACACATTTGTGACGTGGGTGTTTCCAGATCATATCGTGTTCCAGGTATGAGGGTTTTCCCGTCTCATATTACCAAAATATTAGCAGTTGCAGCAGTAGTAGTAGTGGTAGTAGTAGTAGTAGTAGTAGTAGTAGTAGTAGTAAAAGTAATGGGAAACTCCAAGACTTTCTTGTAGTACAGACATGATGTCAACACAAAAAAAAACAAAACCTGTATTGCTTCCTATTGAAACTCATTAAGACAGGCCTGAGAGCCAATTTAACGTCATGAACTGATCAGTGTCAATACTTCATTTCTTTATACAGACTGCAGCAACAAAGACATACAACAAAGTGTCTCTGAATGCATCAGTAAGTTTGGATTATGAACAGATTTCCTACAGAAACACGTGTCTGTAAACCACACACTCTTAAAAATACAGGTGCCAAATGGAACACAAAAGGGTTGTGTGGAGTGATGCATTTGAAGAAACAATTTTGGTTCTCTAAAGAACCTTTGTTTTATATTTTGTAATATTTATACAATATTTATACAATATTTTGTGAGATGTGAATACTATAAGTTATTTTAAGATTTTTCCTCAAATTCTATGACAAATCCAAGAAACATTCAGGAATCTTTAGTGTTAAGAATGTACTACACGCTTTTTCATGCAGAATTCATCACGCCTGTTTCTTCTCTTACTGATAGCGGGGAGGATTCAGTATGACATCGACTCTGGGAAAAAGGAACTGTCTGTAATAGTTTCAGACATGCTTGAGGATAAGGACTACCAGCTGAGGCTCTGCCACAAAGATTACATCTGTACTGGCACTGGAGCTCAAGCACTGGTGAGTCACAAATACAGATGACACAAAGACAAGTTATATATAATTATGGGATTCTTGCCTTGGGTGGATTGATGAATGATGGGCAGAGATTGATTAAAAACTAATTCATATGAAGTAGACAAACAGATAAAACTGAGATGTACACATTCATATTAAGCAAATCAATTTGCTAATGGAATAAGATGTATTTACTTAGATTTCTTGAAAAATATGTCCTTATGTTTCCTTAATCCCTAAAATAAGTATATGTGCAATAATTAATCTATTACACAAGTAGTATTAGTAGTAGTATTTCATAACTCTGGATAAGACTATATTATTAGTGATCTGGGACTGTTGTGCATGAAGTGTAAAATTTAGCAAATCTACTAGTTTTAAGATATTTAAGGAGATATTCTTACATATTTTGAATGCCTAAGCCTTAAAATCCCATTTTCAGTATAATCTTTCCAGTGTTTACTATATGCCACTAATTAGACAAAAAATATGACTAGGAAATAAGATAGAATGACATGAGTTAGATTTCTTGAAAAAAGCAAAATAAGCAGAATGTCTAGATCAAAGAATAAATAAAAATATGTACTGTTTTTAAATTTAAATCATTTCCATTGATTTTGTATTTTGTAGTGTAGGGGTTCATCAGCTTCATCTTGTAAACACTCTGCAAATTGCAGGCAGTCAAACTCATTTATGTTTATGATCTTTGTCGGGAATCTAAAGTAGGGAAGAATCTCTGCCATGTGACTTCCAATCATACAGTACTATCAGTTCTGTTTCCTCTTACAGTTGAAAAAGGAGAATCCCTTGAAGAAAGCCATCCTGAAGTATTCCAAACCTGTTCCTTGTTTATGCATTGAGGTAAAGAAAGGTCATCCTGGAAAAAACATGACACACTTATTATAACATTGTGTTGAGTCTATGGCTTTAGCAGCACTGTGTTTTGTTGTTGTTGTAGGGCTGGTCAGTCATGACTGATGCACCTCGGGTTCAAGTCTGTCCTTTTGAAAATCGTGAGTATGTGTGTTTACACTTGAGGAAAAAGATTGTGTTTTGATTAATGAAGAACTTGCAAACTAAAAACCTCTTATGCTTCTCAGGTGTTGAAGAGCTGTGGTCTGGAATAAACTTTAACCCTGTTGAGGAGACACTTTCATGGGAAGCAGCATGCCAAGTTAATGCTGTCATTACCCTGTGTGAGCTGCAAGATGGAGAAATTTGCCAAGACCTTGCTAATTCTTCTTGGACATATTCCAAAGGAAAAGTAAGCAATTTTTTGAGAAATACAGTATGTAAGAAGTAAGGGTGGCACTTTATTTTGAATTGTCTTTGCACATTATTTAAAATGTTCACCTGTTAACATTCAAATAAATGTCTATTTAATACAACAGAATATTCAGTTCATTTCAATAGACTGTATTAAAACTAGTGCTTAATTTAAGTGTAGCTTTAACCTCAAGCCAAAATGTAACTGCAAAGCTGTAGTAGTTTCACCAGATAATGAAAATATCTGCTGAAAAATGCAACACTTACAATAAAGTGTACCTGAAACTAGGAAAAGAACTGCACTGATACCTTTGAATTTGTATTCAACAACACCATGCTTTACAGGTCACATATTATGCAGTGGATCCTCATCCTCGTCTTTGCATGAAGGTAAATATTGCTTCATCTTGATGACACCATGTCACCATGCATATTATCAGTTAATGTGTAGGCACTATTCGGAAAATGAAAATGACCCTCCCACTCATTATTTGGACAATGTGTGCTCTGATTGTTTTTCTATTAGTTCAATACGGCGGCTGGAGTCTGGGTTAAGTGCCCATTTTCAAAAGGGAACTTCCCAGGTAATTCAATCTTTCATTTATTCTAAATTTCCATAACCACAACAACTGAGTGGCCTTGTAGTGTAGTAAAATGAAGGTAGAAACTTTTTATGTGCTATATAGTAGTTCATGATATTTATACAATCGCACTTGCCACTTGATCAAAATTAAATGTAAAATATCACTGCTGTATGCTGTGTTTTGTCTGTGACACTTCTTGCTTTGATCTGAAACTTGTGGCTATGATTTACTGACTATGATCACTTCCCTTACAAGACAAGGAAAGTTTATTTATATAGCACATTATCCTACACATGGTCATTCAATGTGCTTTACAAGGTTAAATGAAAACAATAAAAGATAAAAGCATAAAAGAAAAGCCACAGATAAAAAAGAATATAAAAGTGATAATCAAAACAAGCATAAAACAAGCATAGAAAATAAAATAGAATTAAAATGTATTAAAAAACAAAAAATAAAAGATACTGATAAAAGAAAGTTAAAAAGAAAGTATGTGACAGTTAAAGTTATGAACTATTTAGCTGAAGGTTGTATAGAATAATGCAGTTTTTAATTTCTTTTTAAAACTGGCAACAGTTGGAGCAGATCTTACTTCCATTGATAGCTGGTACCAGCATTGGGCCGCATAGTGACTAAATGCCATTTCACCATTTTTAGTTACAGCTCTGGGCACCAATAGCTGACCCACTCCTGCTGATCTAAGAGACCTTCCAGGCTGGTAATCCTCAAATATTGTAGAGAGATATTTTGGGCCCAAACCATTGATTGACTTATACACAATGAGTAGAACTTTGAACTCAATTCTGTATCTGACTGGAAGCCAGTGTAGAAACTTGAGAAGTGGTGTGATGTTCTCTCTTTTCTTGGTTTTAATAAGAATTCTAGCAGCAGCAGTTTGTATAAGTTGTAATTGTCTAATGGTCTTTTTGCGGAGGCCAATGAATAAAAAATTACAATAGTCAACCCTGCAAGATATGAAGGCATGGATAAGTTTTTCTAAATCCTGAGGTGACAGAAAATCTCTAACTTTAGCTATGTTTCTGAGATGCCAAAATGCTGATTTAGTAATAGATTTGATATGATGAGTTCATCATCCAAGATTATACCAAGATTTTTGAGTTGTGGTACGTAGATCCCTAGATTCCAAATAGGCTCTAAGTTGAAACCTTCCTTCTCTGTTTCCAAAAAGAATAACCTCTGTCTTGTTTAATTGTAGGAAATTATGTTGCATCCATTTACTTTTTTAAAGGCACAGGCACAGTGAATAGGTAGGACTAAAGTCAACTGGTGAAAGAACTAGATAGATTTGGGTGCCATCTGCATAGCTATTATAATCCACTTTGTGCTGTTGAAGAATTTGAACGAGAGGGAACATGTACAAAGTGAAAAGAAGGGGGCCAAGGATAGATCCTTGAGGAACCCCATAAGGCATGTCTGTTTTTTCTGATTTATATGTGTCAATGGGTACAAAATAGCTTCTTCCTTCTAGGTAAGTTGAGAACCATCTGAGGACTGTGTCTGAAAGCCTGACCCAGTTTTCTAGTCTATCTAGTAATATATTGTGATCAACAGTATCAAAGGCTGCGGTGATGTCAAGTAGAACCAACATTGTTATCTTGCCTGAATCTGAGTTCAGACGAATATCGTTTAATATCTTTATAAGAGCTGTTTCCGTACTGTGATGCTGACGAAAGCCAGCCTGAAAGTTATAATTAAGATGCCGTTTAGATCTAAGAAAGCAGTAATCCAATTGTAAACAACTTTCTCAATAACTTTCCAGATAAAAGGGATATTGGAAATGGGTCTATAATTACTAAGGATGGTGGTATTTGGCTTAATGACCGCTTAAGTGTCTTAAGTGCTATTGAAAATGTACTTGAGAGGATAGAACAATTAACAATTTGTAATAACTCTGGTGCAATGCAGATAAAAACACTTTTTAAGAAATTAGTGGGCAATGTGTCAAGGCAGCAAGTAGATGACTTAAGTTGCTGTTTTTTCATTGAGAGTTTTGCTGTTAATTGTATTAAATTCAGATAAGTAAACTGCCTTATTTTGGAGTGTAGATATACAAGTTATTAGCTGGTTCAATGACACTGATGTTTTGTCTGATGTTTTCAATTTTATGTTTGAAAAAAGATGCAAACTCATTAAATTTTGTTGTGGATAGGAACTCTAGAACTCTACTGCTTAGGTGTTTTATTTTAGAATATCAACAGTAGCAAATAAAGCACGAGTGTTGTTAATATTTTGTTTAATGATGTTAGAGAAATGGAATCATTGCTCATCACAGTACAGCTTTGTTACTGCAGAGCCTTTAAAATGTACCAAATGTACACATACTATATTTAAAATGGGTGGCATGGTGGGGCAGTGGTTAGCACTCTCACCTCACAGCGAGAAGTTCCTGGATTTGATTACCGGGTCAGCCACAGCTGCCATTCTGTGTGGAGCTTGCAAGCTGTGTTTATGTGGGTTTCCTCCAGGTGCTCTGGTTTCAACTCCCTGGCTAAAGGCTTGTGGTTTAGATTCATTGACTACACTAAATTGAGTGTGTGTTTGAGTGGTTTTCTCCAGCTTCCCTGGGATCCTAAATGATAAATGATTTGGAAATATTTAATTATATATATTTAATTTAAAATCTGTATTTTTTTCATGTAAATTACCTCTCACAGCCCACCTGTAGTTCCTTTTCTGTAGTATCAATGTCTACTCTTCTGAGAAGGTTTTAAACTAGATGTTGGAATTTTGCTGTTAGAATTTGATTGCATTCAGTCTTAAGAGTATTAGTTAGGTGAATGTCTGATGATCACAAATGTCAATCCAACTCATTCAAAATGTACTGGACAGAACTCTGCTCCACAGCCCAGTACTGGAAGGATTTATAAACATTTAGATGATGCTTAGTATTTGGCATGATGACTACGGGCTCCTATATAGCTATTCTAAAGCATTCCTTTCATTGTCAGTATTGGATGCTACTAGCAGAACCCCAAATGAATCTACAGCATGGACTAGGGGTGAATCAGCCTGTGGCATGCTGTTGCCCTTAAAATTTCTTGACAGTTTAATGTAACGACAGTTTTTCCAGCACTGTCATAACAAAACTTTATATCTCCATTTTATTTTTCCCCTTTCTTTTCTTTTTAACATAACTTTTAAATAACGATTTATTCCATGCCAAATGTCATAATATACAAACTAGTAGAAGTGGTAAAAAAACACAAAGAAATACATTTTAAGTTATATTCCAAGATAAGTGAAGTTACTTCTGGTTGTACAAAGTTTTTTTTGCCAAGGATTTATAGGTATAAAGTAAGTTGACGTGCATTTATCTTTTTCTTTTTTTCCCTTCCCAGATCTAAAATAAATCCAATCTTGTACAGTATTATGTAGTGTTTCCTCAGCTCTGACATGCCTGATTTCTTAGCTGATGAGTTGACTCAGATAAGTATAAGCAGAGAAAATATTTAACCATGCAGTGATATAGAGTCTGATGTAGTGAATCAATGTCTTGCATTAGCATTTTAGTAAACAATACAAAGTCAGTGGTTTTCAGCTCTAGCACAATACATTAAGGGGAAGCATGACAAATCTATCATTCATTGTTTGACCTCATTGTTCTTTGTTCATAGGTCTTCATTGGGTCTTAATGCATTCTCTATTTTCTGTTCTGTTTTTCAGCTTGGGAATTAGACATGAGCACAAAAGAAGGTGAATCACAGGTGCTTGTGACTTCACGTGTCAAAGCCAGCATCTCTCTGAGCAAATGTGTGAAGACTGGGACTGCTAAGTGTGAAGACACACATAGCAGCTTACTTCAAGTGGTACGTTTTAGCGTGACCTGTAATTGCTTTAAGAACCCTTATCCTACATTTTTTCTTGAATTTTAAATATGTCCATTTCCTACAGCATATGTGTGTTTTATGTTTTATATTTATGCTTGCACATTCTCAACCTTCATTAAAAAGATTTATGTTATTATAGACTATGGTGCCTTATACTAAAAGCAGTACACGCTGAAATAATCCCTATAATTTTTGTTCTTTTTTTATGACATCACATAATACAGAATTCAAAAGTTGCATCAAACAGTTCAAACTAGAATCAAGTTTTAAGGGGCAGTCAGTCCTGGACAAACTTTGAAGCCTACATCACTTGTAGATGATTTTCCTTTCAGTATAATTTTGATAAAATAGGTATTAGGAACCTTTTTTCTGAAGATTTGGAGAGTTCTTTATATCTTGCTATGGGAATACCACACACTTCATTAGCAAAGAAAATGTACAACCCCTGTACGTAGGTTTAAATATCCACCTGCAAGGATGTTCTAAACAATGTTGCCTAATCTGGAGCACCTAATTCAAATTGTTGGTTTGATAAATGTATGGGTGTATATAAAATTTTCTGACCTGTTTTTTTGTATGTTTAAATTATGACTACAAAATGGCAACTTTATATGTAATTTGTTGGAGTATATCTATAGACATTATATGAAAGGGTCTAAAATGTTTACTTGTTCAAATAGACATTAAATAACCATTGGGTGAAGGATTTTTTCACATAACTGTGTATATATTTTTGTACTTCACAAATGTAAAAGTGATGAGGTCATGTTGGCAAGTATGAGCTGACAATACCATTTTGACAAGTAGAGAATTGTCAGCTAATAGTGCATGATGGCACTCTCAACCCTTCAGTATGAGCTTACAGGGGAAGTGAGACCAGGACTATAAAATCTCCCTTTTGTTAGTCAATCATTTGGCAAAGCTCATCTTGAAATTACAGTGTATTCACTAAAAGCATGAGATAACAGTCAGTGAGTCATGTGGAATGAATGTACAAAAAGCAAAGCATAATGTTCTTTTGCCAAAAGAAACCCTCAGAACTTGTTGGACAACAGCATTTAGCAATGGGTTCAGTTGAACCATTTAAGCATGTAAAAGGAATACATCCACCTTTTCAACCTAATCTCTTTCTGTTGTATGTGTAGCACAAGTTTGACATACCATGGAAAATTATTTTAATGTTTTTTGCACATAGAAAAGATCTGAAAACAAGTTGCAAACACAGCTATAATAGAAGTCAGTGAACAAGATGCTAAAGCAACTACCCTGCAAAAATGTTTGAGGTTAGGGATAATTTGTCCACTGCAATCAACCATACATCACCGATGAGGCAAATGGAAGTTAGTTTGAGTGCTGGAATAACCCATTAAGACAAAGTAACCACTTGTTTAACCCTTTGCTATCTGCTGCTTCGGCAGGAGAAGTTTCAGACTGTGCAGCCAGGTTTGACCATGATTTTCTGTGAACCAAGTAACTGTATCAAGGTAAGCAAGAGAAAATGTGTGTCTCCTTTCACGGTTTTAGAAAAGATGACCTCCATCTCCAGCCTAATTTTTAGTGTTCAGTTGATTTTCAAAGACACATCACATTCTGACACATTTATCTGTACCTAGCTGAAGCCATTGATAAAAAACATGAATTAATATTAGAATTCAATGGGCAAATGCAACTTTTATGGCACTAATGAAGTCTTCTGCTCTCACCTAGGCGAAGCGGGTGGATGTAAAATATGGAGTGACTACTCTCTATTGCCAGCACCCATGCTGTGAGTTCTTATGCAGTATCCCCATGTCAGGACTTGATTTTTTATTACGTGACAGACTTATTTCTGGCAGGAGATTAAGAGATCGCATCACAATATAACCATTTAGAATGAAGAAAAATGGCCAATTAGATTTAAATTTATGGCATTCAAAACCCCATAAAAGTTCCTGCTGCACCGTGCATCTTCTGCCAAGGTTGACTTGTGACATTTAGGGCTCCTTAGATGTTTTACTGAGCAGGACGCAACCTGCACAGCACCACCTATTTTTGAATATATGTGAGATCATCTAAAGACATGTCAAAGCTGATGATAATCCTCTTTAGATAGCCGAAGGTTGAAGTACACCCTATGCTCACACAATAAACATAACATTTTCTGATTGACTCCCTTTTAGCCATATATAAACAAAACGGTTCAAAGAATTTGCAAATCAGATAAGTCCTTGTGTTTTGTCCTTTCTTTACAGCTGTCTCTGCCTCTGCAAGCATTAACAGTGACTGGGAACTTTTGAATGTTGTAGTGCCAGTAGTGACACTGACTACAGCTATAGTTGTGGTTCTAGTTGTGACAGGCATTGCAATGACAGGTAAGCTAATATGCATGTCCATACAATCTTATAATAAAAAGTTCCTGAAGGAAATGAATCTAGGAAAAAAAACAGAATTACAACCATTTTTATATTGATCAGCCATCATGTAACACCACTGACTAATAACTTTGATTATCTTATTATGTAATTGCAATGTTCCTGTCTGGGCAGTGGGATATATTAGGCAGCAATTGAACAGTGCATTCTTAAAATTGAGGTGCTAGAAGCTGGAAAAAATGTGCAAGCATAAGGGTCTGAGGTACTTTGACAAAGGCCTTATTGTGATGACTACGTGACTGAATACATGACAAATTGGAGCAGCTATTGGAGTGTTCCAGGTGTGCAGTACCATACGTGTTTCATAAGGTAGGAAAACCTAGGGTTCACAGATGCATGTGCAGAGTGAAGGCTAACCGGTCTGGTCCAATCCCATATAAAACCCACTTTGGATTAAAAAGTTAATGTACGAGGTGTCAGAAAACTACATGCTCCACAGTCAGAGCTGCTTGAAAACTTAACTGGAGCTTAAACTATATTAAGTGTGTTGTGTTGTTATGGATGATCAGTGTATGCAACATTTTAAAACACTCTTTCAGACCAATGATAAGGAATGTAAATGAGAAAACAGTGGTCAATTGAAAAGAGTTACAGGAAATTCTGAAACAGCAAGAACAACACTTACACAGAGATCAATTAACAATGAACTGCAATTCAAATTTTTTGTAAAAAATGTTTAAAACTTGCACACAATTTTTTTTGGCTATAATCTAGCTCATCATGTTTAGAGACTAAAGGTTGGTCATATGATCCCAAGAACATAATACCCACAGTGAAGTACAAAAGTGGGAGCATCCTAATATACACTGTTTCTCTGTAAATGATACTTTCCAACTGCCAGTAACAGTAACATTTGCAGCAAAGTTCTAATCCAACTTATTGGTGTTTAAAATACTGTATGTTTACTTCATCAATTTACACATATTTTTGTTCTTGCTGATGAATATATACATTTAAGTATGCAATCACAATGTATTATGCTTATTTAAAGGGGACATGTATTAAAAGTACATTATATTTAAAAGAAAGTGTCAGAATTGCATATCTCATCATTGTTGCTTTATGAACTAGTCACTGAGAGGTTCTTTTTGGAAACCAAAAGTGACTATTTAGTTTAACTACTCCAAACTACCCTTATCTTTTCAAAGGTGAACACGAGATATATCCTTTGCTAACACTGAATGACAGGACACACAGAAAACAAAAGGCTAGCATAGTAATTTCAAATGACTATGACTTCACATGGGACCTGATGGTGAAATCTGTTTTTTTCCCTGTTTCATATCTGATCACTAAGCCTTCTGTTTCTAAGCAACACTCTAGTTGTTAAAATGTGTACATGGCCTGGTTTCAAGGAATGTAAACTTAAAAATCCATCAGTATTCTCAGTCATTGAAGCAGATCAATATACAAGAAAGAAAGAAATGCGTCTTGAATATTATACATTTACACACATATGTTTTTCTTTTCAATTTTTACTTTTAGTTTACAAGATCAAACAGACAATGAAGACACGGGGTAGTGTTCACTTGCCAAAGCCTCACACAGGTGAGAAGTTTTATTTGTTTGTACAAAACCAGTTTACTACTACATCACATTATTGTGATGACCTGTGTCACCTAACTTCACAATATTCTTCTCTCAGCATGTCATGTATAATGTTTTTTTACATTTACACATTTCATTGCAAGTACTGATAATTAATTAGAATTGGTTGTTTATTTTAAATTAGGGTAGTGAATGTCATTGTTTTTGTTGTTGTGTGCATATATAATGTTAGTATTGTGCGTATCAAATAAATGTCATAGGCTATTTGTTCAGAAATGTCTATCATATGAGTATCACTTAATAAATTTATATTCATTTACTACTGTATATTCCATCTATTGCTGCACAGTTTATCAGGCCCAGTTCTGCATCCATCAGCTGAAATGGACCAATTAGTATATCAGGCACAATGTTGATATAGTGTTGATATAGTTTTCCATCGCTATCACAAATACATTGAGAACAGTCTTTCAGCCAAAAACATAGTGGTCAGAATTAGACCACTGATGATGGTTTAGAAGATCACTAATATGGAACAGGGTGAGTCACAGTCTTAAACTGTATATGCTAGGTATAACAATGAGGTAGCACTGTAAAACAGTTCATATAATATTAATAATTATACTATTCAATAAAAATGCATGCATCGATGACTAAACCACAAACCCAATTTCTGGAGAATTTAACACATTTTGTAAAATGCAGTAAAACTAATATGCAATTCTTATTTCTTTTAAAGTATAAAAAAGTTTTTGCTGAAAAGCTACATTTAGCAAATATGAACACATTTAGAATTTAAGTTTGCAATTGGAATTTTTAAACATTTGCTAGATGAAAAAAAACTTCAGCTGCTCAGCAGTCCGTTTTTACCATTGTCTGACGTCTACATGATGCACTGGACATTTTCAATAGGTAGATATGGACAGTTGGCAGGTCAGTCAAGCATGCGCAGTCGGTCTAAGAAGCCAAATTATGTCCCATATGTGGACTGAGGCTTGCATTGTTTGGTAAATAATGGACTTCCTGAGAAAAGACATTGCCATTGCAATTTAAGCTGTAGGCACTAATATACCTGCATACAATGGCAAATGTTGACTTGCACCTTTCCCTAATAGCAGTCTTGATGGTTTATTTAATTTTTGGCTCAAAGAGACTCATCTGACCACAGGACACAAATCCACTGTATTTCGAACATTCTAATATGAGCTCAGGCAAAGAAAAATCTTTGATGTTTCTACATAGCAATGATGTATGACTTTAGCTTTTAATAACAGAGTTAGAAGTTGCATTTCTCCATGAAGCAGTGTACTGTGTTACGTGACATTCCTTTTCTGAAATCCTGCCAAGACCATGTGGCTGGATTTTGATGGATCTTGTGTTGAGAAATGTTGTTGAAATGAGTGTCAGTTCTGTAATGACGTTTGACACTAAGTGTTGAGCCTTGACCCATCTTTCCTAGAAAAGACAGTCCTTGGTGGATGCTCCTGCCATAATCATCATGCCCCTACCTGCTACCAGCTTACCTGCTTATTGTGGAATGTTTAGAAACTTCTATTTATTTAGTGTACCTTTTGTTAGAAACAATGGTAATTTTATACATATATTTCACAAGTTGGCTAAAGTGTATTGTATTGACTGTATAAGGTGATCAAACTATCATTCTAAAGTTATATATTTGCTTTTCAGCCTCATTTTCTTCAATGACAGAAGAACCCAACTCAGAAACTCAGCTTTTTGACATATGCGCCTCAGGAACTGACCAATCAAAACACTCTGAGGCATCTAATCTACTGAACGACTCAACAAAGCTTTTAGAAGTGTAAACAGACAGGATATGTATATCCTGTATATATATATATATATATCCTGTCTATATATTTATATTTATATATCCTGTCTGTTATATATATATGTATGTAATGTATATAATATATTGATTTCACTTTATGAAAGGAATGTCAAGAAATATTGAACTTTTTCACAATAATAACATTTTTGTAGATGTGAGAGGTTAATA
>JBBIGC010162367.1:0-16499 GCA_037576955.1 Lepidarchus adonis
AGTCCCAGAAAGACATAGAAGTGAACGTCCTTTAGGCACAACCCACAGTGATGACAGTTCATTGTGAACAGTGCCCTTCGGAACCGGATAATGAACGCTACTCAACTCCAGACACATTTAAGGAGGTGAGAGGAACCCAAGTGTCACATCAGACCATTCGACACAGTTTACATCAGCGTGGTCTGCGTACTAGATAACCTGCAACGCAACCTGACCACACCACCAGACAGAGGCGTATTCGTCTTGCATGGGCCAGGGAACATTTGGGTGGATGAGGGACCAGTGCTGTTCTCTGATGAAAGTCGATTCACGTTGAGCAGAACAATGATGTTGGAGATGTCAAGGAGAGATCTATGAATCAGCTTTGGTGGTGGTGGTGGTGTTACAGTGTGGGCAGGTGTGTCTAGTAAACCCAGAACTGCTCTACACTTTGTGAATGGTACAATGACAATCCCATACTCCCTGAATAACATTATTAATCCAGTCATTGGGTCTCCGCACGAACAACACAGGCCTCATTCATCTTCATGGATGATAATGCTCCAGCTCATCTAGGAGCATCATTAAGGAACAGCTGCTGGAGACTGAGGAACCTCGAATGGAGTGGCCTTCACTTTCTCTAGACCTGAATCCCATAGAAAATCTATAGGATCAGATGAGTCACCGTGTAGAGGCTCGGAACTCTGTTCTCCAGAACCTCAATGACCCGAGGGCCGCCCTTCAAAAAGAGTGGGACGCCATGTTTCAGCTGCAATAAGTCGACTTGTGAACGTGATGAGATGCTGTTGTCGAGCTGTAATTGATGCTCAAGGCCACATGGCAGATTATTGAGATATTGACATTTTTGTTGTGGTTTACTCACCACTGTTGTTGACTTTTGTAACCATAAGCCAATACATTTGTATATAAAATAGTATTTTTAGAGAAATATAATCATGATTCTCCCAATCCAGGGGTGAAAAGAGTGAGTGTGGTATATGCTTCCAGTTCCCCATGCCTCAGCCTGTTCCCAGCCTCCAAAAGATTTGTATTTCGACAATAGAATGAAAAGTGTAGCATCTCTACACCATTCAAGGCTTCAGAGTTCCACGCAGATGAGCCTTGTGATCAATAGGCATAATAGCCCTGGCTACCTCGGGATCGATTGGTTTAATTATTCATGCAGCTATAGCTCATAACGTGAAAAAGATTGGGTGCCAATAGCAAACCATCGACCCACTTTGTGTCTTGGCTGCTGACTGAAGCAGAAATGTTATCATACTCTACTGCCATGCGTGTTGGCTTTACTCAGTCTTGTGGCCTGCATTGCCAGTTAACGCATTCCTGTGGGAGGTACAAACATGAGGAAAGGGAAATGTCAATGTAAGACTCACTTCTATTGGCATGAAATACAGTTTTTGCATATGAACCAAAATTTTGTAATAGCCTTTTATTGAAAAACTCATTTCTAAAAAACCCATCACTACACATTCTTTACTGAGCCTCTGGGACTTTGGAAATGGGGTGTGTGGGTGGATTGGTGGGGGGTGGGTTGGTCTGATGGTTTCCGAATTGCGTAACTGCAGTTAATATGAATAATTAAAAATAGTAATTTAACTTTGTAAAGACGTAATGGTCTTTTGCAAACATCAAACACTCAACTAGCGTCATCATGTCCCAAATTTTGAAAAAAGTTTGATAAGAGGCGTCACATAATCAGTTACTGTACAACATATCAACAATCTGATTGGTCAGTGTTCAGCTCATGTGCATTAAATTCATTCAAAAAGAATATATAAGAATATATAAGAATATACATACACAGGGCAATGAAACAAACATGCTTGAGGCCTTAAATAATTAAAAAGAGTTTTGTAAACATGTCATAATAGAACCACTGTTGGTTTCATAAAGCATTTTTCTACTGGGTGTTTTCAACAGTCTGACGAAACCATGCACTGGAACCAAGGGAACAAAAAGTAGTTGTTGTACTTTTTGAACTAAAGTGAAAGTGACTATATTTGTCATTATGAACACAACAAACAGTGACCTCTACATTTAACCCATTCACACAGGCAGCACCTGTGAAACCGTGTAGTGGGATTCTACATTGGTACCTCAGTGGTTCCTAGGCCAGGGTTTGTACCTACAATCCTCAATTCACAGCAGCAAGATCCTAACCACTAGGCCACAGGTGCCCTCATGTGTCAGAGTGGGCAATAGCGACAGGGCACAGGTTTATAAGCCATCCAAATGACCAAGAAGTTAGAAAAATATACAGTTAAAGAAAAACTGTATAACTGAGTTAGCATTAGCAGCAGTTTGAAAAGTTGTGGTGGGTGACTTCACGTGAACTATTTGCTAGTTTTCCTAACTAGTGGGAAATGGGGCATGACTAACCCCCTTTTTCCTTATTTTTTTTTATTTATTTTATTTATTTACTTTACTGGGACTGAAGGAACAGTCTCAGCCGAGTGCAGCTGTGCCAGGAATGCCCCTCTTGGGACTAATTTCTCAATTTTAGTAGAGAACAAATTTGCATTCTTTGGATCTGTGTTAGGTACATTCATATTTGCAAATAGAAGCAATCCTGTCATGGCGAATGGTAGCGGTTTGTAACTGCAGGCAATAATGGGGAAGGGGTGTCGCTACCTCCATGCTGCAGTTTTTATTGTGACATCCAGGAGTGATTTCTTCCCTTCGCGCTCTCCTCTCATGGACACACTCAGTCAGACTGGCAGATGTGATATTGGAACAGCAAAAACCGGCACAAATGCTATTTTGTACAGGGAACCAGGGAGACATCCCATTATTTTTTTTATAACCAGCTGAAAATGTGCTTTGTTACTTTTCTTTTTTTCTTCTTTGCTATAAATTGCCTGTTTTATGTAGGACAGACTGAAGAATTATGAGTGGTTATGCATTTAGAAAGGGTAACAGCCTCCACTGATGGTGAATATTAAACTAAACTACTTCAGTAAGACATTCTCATTTGCTGTTTTTCTTGAAGGTGATTTTTTTTACCTTTATCCTCTTGATTTTTGTTATTCTATGAGGAGCACTGGTGTTTTTATTTCTTTTGCCTGTATTGCTTTTGCATAGCTACAGCGGCCAAACTAGCATTACTGTTTGAAACACATTCATTTTTAATTTCTGGCTGATCATTGTCACTGTAATGCATTTACATTACTTTATTTAAAACTATTGACCTCAACTTCCTCTTGACTGTAAATGGTCTCATGGTTTCCCCTTACAGCAGGATGTTTCACTAAGTAACCATTTAATTCTAAAATACATGAAAATCTTAATTTATTTACTTTGAATACATATTTAGTGTATATTTAAATATGAAATGGGTCATCTATAAATGCAATAAATATTTTTATTATAAGTGTGGAAATAATGGAGACTGACACCAAGGTTTTTATGCTCTAATTGGGCAGCAGCACATCGCCCCCAACTGGCATAGCACACACAGAACATTAAGGCATCAGAAATCAACTGAACTGTGGATGGCTGGGCTCACCAAAGTCACTACACAGAGCACCAAACACAACGACGGTGAGTCCAGCCATCCACACAAACTACATGAACTAACCCATAAACCCATAACACACATACATCCAAATAACCTTCAAACAAACACAATAACCACAAAACCCAGCAAAAACACTATTACCCAGGCCCCAAGCCTCAGCTCCGTTACAATATGTTGGGTTTCAACAGCCACTGCTCCACCTGTTCCAAAGAAACTGCTGCCCCTCTTGTCTTCCATGACCATATTACCCATCACTGGGCCTCCTTTTCACCTCTTACAGATTAGCTTTAATTACAATGGAACATCTCCCTGTACTTTAGGCTTCACATGTATATGCATGATCTGCTACTCTAAGCTATGGGTTTCTAGCTGACACCTCTAGAAACTGACGCCCTTGGCTTGCTCATTAGGGGGTCGGGCCCAGATTGTATAAAGCTGCTTTGTGTCAATGTCAGTTGTAAAAAAGAGATTTAAAACTAAATTTGATTTCTCTTTGGGCTGGGTGGTATTCAAATTCAGGATAATGTAATTGTCACAGATTTACAGCAGGAATGCCACAGTGCTGGGCAGTGGGTACTTGTAATGTGAATGTTGCCACTTGAGGGTGTGTATGTTCTAGTTAATGAACTAATTAACAAGTCTTTGTTCTTTTTAACTCATAAGATTTTGGGAGGACTTCATCTCAACCTCAACTTACATCTTACTCGATTTACAAAAAGTTGAGGTTACGACGCTGAATCAAACCTCTTTTTTTTGTTTGTTTGTTTGCTTGTTTTTTTATGATGTGAAAATTTTAATAAAAGGCAATAAAACGCTAAAAAAATGCAATACCAAACCTCAGATGGGTGAATGTCTCCCTCTGGTGGACTGGAACCCTGTCGTAAGTCGAGGATCCCCTGTAATAACAAAGAAATACTTGCTTATTATGTGGGATGTGTGTGCTACTTGATATGCGCTCCAATCCTAGTGAGCTTTAGAACATAATATTGAAGGGCTTGATTGATTTAGCTCTGTCATATTCCCTGGACGTGCCATGTGTATGGTTTTCTTTAAGTTATTTTATAGCATCTCTATTAGGCTGAGGTCTTTGACTCCAAAAGATGTTTTTTTTCCTACGCCATTTTGTTGTGGACTTTTTTGGGTCATTGTTCTGTTGCATCATCCAACTTCTACAGAGTTTCAGCTGATGTACAGACATTCTCACATTATCCTGAATCATTTTTTGATACATTTGGGAATTCCTCTTCCTCTCAATGATTGCAAACTGGCCAGGCCAGCTTGCAATGCTAACACCTGACTCCAATTAGCTTTTCTGAAGACATTAACTCAAGGGTTTACATACTTTTACCACTAGCAATATGAGTTGTTTATGGTTGATCTCAAGACATAAAAATGAGCAAAGCAGACCCAAATCATGTTTTCTTCAACATAATTTATGATTGCGATGATGTTTTCATGATTAGTATATGCAGTGCTTTTTACACCAGATGTAGTGCTGCATGTTCTTCCCAAACAGTTTCATCTTAGCTAACCATCAGTCTGCAGAACATTTAGCCAACACCACTGTTCCAACTCTGTTCCACACCTCTAAACTCCAAACCCTAACACCTGACTCCTGACTAGCTTTTCTGAGGTCATTAACTCAAGGGTTCATAAGTCAAGACATAAAAATATTTATTAAAAGTGTTATTATGGCTGAAATTCAAAACATTTGAACAGCAGCCAACAAAGATGATATAAATTTCCAAAAATTTGAGCCACGATATACATGTTTAATTTTGTCAGTGTACTTGTCAGTGCGTTTAGTTAGAGGCTCTCAGCCATAACTTCATACAATGCTCCAATTATGTTTTTTAAATATTTTGATTGACATCCTTAACATATTCATGAAAACCTTGGAATGCTCCAGGAACAAGTGAACTGTGAACATCATCAGCTACCAGATCCTGCAGATTTCTACATGACTATATCATTAGACTACAGCCCAAATCTACCTGGAGTACTGCAATGCTTTACTGTATTTCATATGCTACCACTCCTTCAGAAATAATGCAGAACTCTCCTCCTCACCAAGTTCTCTCATGTGACTCTCTTACTGAAATTACTCCTCCTTCACTAACTAGAAGCAAATGTAAAAGCCTTGTCCTTGCATTCCAAGCCTAGAAGGACTTAGTCCTACATTACCTCCACACCACGGTTTTGAACTTCACAGCACACCATTTCAAATCCTCAACTTCAGTATGCTAGGCATGCCCTAAAATATTCATGACAAGTTTCCAAAGAAAATCTTGCTGCTTTAATAGTCTTGTCTCCCTGTGATGGATTAAGTTCATTTCTCAGGCTCCCCATCTCTGAACCCTTTATCATGGTTTTAGAATTTGCAGATGGTTCGCCAATTTTGATCTATGGATTTTTCACAGCAATACAACATGTTCATGTTTATGAACTATAACTGCATCCACTACTTTATTTACACAAAAGAATTTTGTGCTAAACCTTTGCCAAATGTAAATGAAACTATTCTGTTGTTTTATCCAAAGGTGTGTATTACAATTTACTATACGGTGGTGTGAAAAAGTGTTTGTCACATTTAAATATTTCAGATCATCAAACAAATTTAATTTTTAGTCAAAGCCAACACAAGTAAATACAAAATGTGTTTTTTTAAGTTAAGGATTTTATTATTAAGTAAGAATAAAAATCCAAACCTACATGGCCCTGTTATACATAACATCACATAACAGTGGTTCATCACACCTGAGTACAATATCTCTAGCCACACCCAGACCTGATTACTGCCACACCTGTTCTCAATCAAGAAATCACTTAAATAAGATCTGTCTGACAAAGTGAAGCAGACCAAAAGATCCTCAAAAGCTCGACATCATGCCGAGATCCAAATACATTTAGGAACAAATGAGAAAGAAATGAAGTGAGATCTATCTGAAAAGGTTATGAAGCCATTTCTAAAGCTTTGGGACTTTTGAACCAAAGTGAGAGTCATTAGCCACAAATGGCAAAAACATGGAACAGTGTTGAACTTTCCCAGGACCAAAATTACCCCAAGAGCGCAGCAAAACCATGAGCAAAAAGAACATTAAGGCTTGTTTCAATTTTGCCAGAAAACATCTTGATTATCCCCAAAACTTTTGTGAAAATACTCATCTGGCATAGAAGGAACACTGTATTTCAGAAAAAGAACATCATACCAGCAGTAAAACATGGTGGTGGTAGTGTAATGGTCTGAGGCTGTTTTGCTGCTTCAGGACCTGGAAGACTTGCTGTGATAAATGGAACTGTGTCTACCAAAAACTCCTGAAGGAGAATGTCCAACATCTGTTCATGACCTCAAGCTGAAACGAACTTGGGTTCTGCAGCAGAACAATGATCCAAAACACACCAGTAAGTCCACCTCTGATTGGCTGAAGAAGTCCTGACCTGAATCCTATTGAGATGCTGTGTGACCATAAAAAGGTGGTTGATGCTCGAAAACACTTCAATGTGACTGAACTACAACAATTCTGCAAAGATCAATTTGGGCCAAAATTCCTCCGCAGTGTAAAAGCCTCATTGCAAATTTTCACAAACTCTTGATTGCAGTTGTGGCTGTTAAGGGCCCAACCAGTTATTAGGTTTAGGGGCCAATCACTTTGTCACTTAGGGCCATGTAGGTTTGGATTTTTTCTCTCTTAATAATAAAATCCTTCACTTAAAAAAGCATTTTGTGTTTACTTGTGTTGTCTTTGGCTAATATTTAAATGTACTTAATGATCTAAAAAAAATATGGAAAACATGGAAAAAACAAGAAATCAAGGGCAAACGCTTTTTCACATAACTGTATTTTGTGTATATGTACTTTCCAACAGGAGGAATAACTTGGTCATGAATCTCTGTGCTACACTTTTTGCAGGGTCCTCAAACTAAACTTAGGGTTATTTATTATGAACCTTATTTTGAACTGGTTATGGTTCATGTTGTAGCACTTGCCATTTGTACTTGGAAGTTGCTTTAGATAAAAGCATCATCCAAATGAATAAATTATAAAAAATAATAAATGCTAAGACCCAAGGGTCTGAACTGTATGCATATATTTTTATGTGTAAGACATGGACGGCATTTGTCAAGAGGTCTGATAGTGATCATCTGATACTAATGAAAAATGAAAGCTGACAGTTTGCATTTTAAAACCCAGTAGTAACTGCAGTGAAATTACTAATGTAAAATGATAGGAACCCATAGCACAAAAGGTTATTGTCCAAATGCATTTGCAAAAAAAACATAGCTCATATAAAAACAGATGATTAATTTTGCAGGCATTCTTTCATTCCTTTGCTGAGTAAGTGGGTGCACCTGGCTGTAAAACTGGCTACCATCCATTAGTTGCAAGGTGTTTCATCTCTTTCCACTGCAGCTGGTCTGAAGAATGGATTTGCCGTTACAGCATTATTCTTTACTCTTCATTCACAGTCTGGAATGAGACATACAAATTAACACACTCTGAATCTATTCTCATTACAATAATTAAATTCTCAAACTATTTTTTAAATGAAATTAAACTACTTTTACTTAAGTATATTTCTAATAAATTATTTTACTTAGTTTATTTTTATGTTACAGAGTAAAGCACAGAACTTACAGAACAAAGATTGGAGATAACAGAAATGCCTTATGACATCATTTTTTCAATTTGACAAATGCACTGTTACATTGCATAGCAGATTTTCATGCCAAAACGGTACCTATTCTAGTTTAAATCTACGTGTTATACTAACCCACATTATCATCCAGGGTTAGGGTCTTTTGTTTCATGTACACAAGTAAGATTCTGTAAACATTTATGAAATTGTTTCTATGATATACTTGAAAGCTTTTTATTTTTTGAGTGTTATTAATGCTCCTGTGTGGACAATCATCAGCCTTCTATTCGAATGATATTCAAAATAACCTGATTAGCCGCTGATTTTTTCTGTAATTTAGTAAATTTAGACAATCTTGGTGAAAATTCTCTCAGGTCTCAATCTTTTTTTCTTTACTTTACACTACAGATTTTTTGCCTTGTTTTCCCACACAAGTTTTTTGAAGACCTACCAAAGCGAAGATCAGAGGCAAACTGGGGCTTGCACTGGGCTCACAAATCTGTTCTCATTAGTTATGTGTGAATTCAAGAGCAGGTGCCTTGCTAATTCAGGAAAGATATCAAGCTAAATCTGTCGGCATGTCAGAATCCTGTAATGTTAAAAGTATTGTGACCCAGTTGCGACTGGTGCAGCCAATGTGAGTCCAAGACATAGAGTGCAGTGAAAACCTGGAAAAATTTGTCTTCTGTCTGAATTTGCACCATACTTTCTGTTCAGCTGTCCTTTGTAGTGCACTATACTGTTACCCATAGTGCACCTTAAGTGAATAACTGTTGTGCATCTGAGTAACAAACTGCAGTGCATTGTGGTTTCCTTCTGATGTTTGCAGAAAGAGTACAGTTCACTCTGAAGACACCAGTGCAGAGTTTTGTCTACAAATGTAAAAAAAAAAAAAATAATAAAATAAACACAAAATATTATTCAGTGACTACTAAACCATGTAAGATAGTGTTAATAATGCATTTAATACATAATATTACATTTAACCAGAGGCAGACAAAACTAACTTCATTACTTAAGTCAAAGTACAGACACCACTAGTCAAATGTTACTCCAATACAAGTGAAAGTCATACAGTCAGAAGCATTTGCTTCCAAAAATACTTAAGTATTAAAAGTACAAAAGCAAAAGATTTATTGCAGGAGTGACCACACTTTTTTGGCTTGCAAGCTACATTTAAAATAACCAAATCAAAAGGATCTACAACAAACAATAAAAATTCTAAAATAAAAATTACATTACTCACAATAAGTTAGGGATATTGTTATTTACATTAGTGATTTTCCTATTTGCTCTGAATTTTAATGAAATAAGTAAAAGTTCCCTTTGATATTACAAATAATATATGAGAAGAAACACGATTTTCATTAGTTTAATATTTATTTTTTAATTTATTTTAATATTTATAACATTTAGACAAACAGGGATAACCCCAAATAACAAAAATTGACAATGTCAGTAGCGGGTGTTTCCTCTATTTGCTGCAATAACAGCTTGACAGCGACGTCTCATGCTCCTCACTCACCTCATGATGTTGTTCTGAGGCTGCGCTCCACTCTTCCACAAGTGCTACACACAGTTCTGCCAGGTCACGTGGGGGTGGAGTACCATCATGCAGTCTCTGCTTCAATTGGTCCCAGACCTGCTCTATGGGGTTCAGGTCAGGGGACATTGATGATCAAACCATATGAGTCACTCCACCTTCCTGAAGTTGAGCTGTGACAATTCTGCCACGATGTGGTGGAGCATTATCAACCATGAACAGGAAGTTGGGGGTGTGCTGGCGGAATTGGGGGATGATGATGGGTTCTACGTGCAGTGACTGAGCCATGTACAATAACCAAATCTGTTTTGCGCTGACTGGTCATGCTGCCCAGACTGTTGCACCTCCTCCACCAAAGCAAACCCTGGGGACCATGTTGACCTCAGCGTATTGCTCACCTCACCTTCTCCAGCAACGCTGACCCGACACTCATCAGTAAACAGGACGGTACCACTGCTGCATTGTCCAGGGCAACTGTTCACAATGAGACCATTTTGTGAAAACACAAAATGAGGTGTGTCCATCACCCCAATACAATTGCCTCCCTATCCCAAAAATGTCTGAAGTGTATGACATCCACTAAGTCTCTCACAATATCCCTAACGTATTGTGAGTAGTATATATATATTTATATGTATATTTCTTTGAAATGTATTTAAGTAAAAGTAAAAAAAAAATACTCAATTGAAGTACAGATACTCAAAAACTTTACTTAAGTACAGTACTCAAGTAAATGTACTTTGTTACTGTCCACCTCTGCATTTAACATTTCTGTATTATTGAAGTTTTACACATATTTTGGGCCATTATCGTAAACTAAATAGAATTGCATTGGCCGGACATAGTTCCTTAGCTTTCTCTTTCTTAGCTTTTTGGCGGGTAATCGGTGTTGTACTTTTTAATGAACAGTCTGATTTTGGTTTCATACTTGGTCCAGTTCCCTCACTCATTTTATAACCTTTCTTTAAGAAAAATTAATTGGAAGCTGTTAACTAGGTGTTTTGTTAGCTGGAGTTTTGCAGTAGCTTGTGTGATTGACCCGAGTATGCGCTTACTCTGAAAGTAAGCAAGTAATGAGAACCTTGACAGAGTATGGCTTTGTCTTTCAAATGTAATGAAGTGAACGTTAAAATAAAAATAAATAAATAAATACATTTTTAAAAAGTACTCAAGTAAATACTTCATGTCCACGTCTGCATTTAACATTTCTGTATTATTTAAGTTGTACACATAGCATTTTCAGCTAAACTAGCTACATTTCTAGCTAGCTTAAGATAGCTTAAGATAGCATTGCTAAAAGAGACCCATGTCCTGGCCTTACTGGTGACATTCGTTAATTGCCAAAGCAATTAAAAAATGACCTTTCCACTTTGACACTTTTGCTATTGTGACTAATAAAACATTTTGAATTGCACTTCTGTGTGTGATTCTGAAGTCTCCTTCTGAATGCTACTACCATGTGCTTAATAGATGTTAAAGCGAAGGTTTTTATAGCTTCACTTGAAAAATGCTGAATGACAAAAGTGTCAATTGAAAAGGGTCTTAAGAGAAGTCATGAGTATTTTTTTTCTTTCTTTCAATGTACATATAAAGATTTCAGGCTTCTGATTAAGACGATTAAGTTGAGAGGGCAGACAAAAAACTCTTTTCTCACAGTGTTCACCTCTTTGTCATAGACCCCATTTCTACATTATTTTATTTGTAAATGTAAATGCTGGACACAAGAATACAAAGAAGGTTAGAAGACACATAACCAGACTAGAACTACCCGACCCGAGTCCAACGGAACCCGGCCTGACTAGTGACAAATATTTCTAAATGTTACTCAGGTTCAGGTCGGGTTCGGTCACATCAGCACAAAAAATCTCATCAGCAGCAGTAGCAGCGAACGCAACTTCAGCTGCTGGAAGAACAATTGATCAAAGGAAGATGGCACTGAAGCCTCCAATGTTGATACTACTCTTTTTACACAACTACAGTTAAATCTCCTGAAGTTTTGTCTGTGATAAGTCTGAATTTAATTTTAAATAAGCCATGACATTTTCTTTTTACCTAAGAGAGTATCATTATCACAATGTTTCAGCCAAACATTAAAATTCCAATCAGGTTTGGGTCGGGTTCGACATAAATAAGAGGCCCGAACAGCACTCTGAAACAGACTCACTGGCCTAAATAAGGTTCACTAAGAATGTACGAAACACAGAACCTTAACCAAAGAATGGATACAAATGAAACCTAATATACATGAAACATCGGCTGAGCAAAAAAACTGTGATAATCTAAAAGGAAAAGCAAATTAGGAGCTAACACTTAGACAACGAAAGGCACAGACATAGGATCAACAACAGGTCTTATACACTGAGGCCGAAGCTGAGACACATTTGTTGGTATGTAACTGCGAAAGAACAGACGCATCATTTTGAAGTCCCTTACAGCAGCCATGTTGTGGGCCATGGCTCTTCTATGAAGTTGAGGCCTCTGCTGTGAGACCCCTTTACTTAGAAATACTGCTACCAGCTGGAGTTGCCAGTTTTTCCGTCCGAACCTCAGCACTGGTGAGGCTAATAGGCTGTTGTTCTGGCTCGGTTAGTCCGCTGGCTTTGGTTCTCTTGTAACACCTGCATTTGCCTGCGTTCCACCAGTATTCTTGGGAGAGATGGTTGTAGAGTCCTACTCAGAACTGCTTTCCACAGTCAGGGCCACCACTCACCCTACACCATTTTTTTCTCCATTACTCTCAATATCCTTCAAAGTCGCTTCTACTAGCTCCTCCAGCGCCATTTCCTAAGCTACCGCCACTTTGCTGCCAGCTTTCTACAAGTACCCAGCCCATTTTGTAAAATTGTGCACCACTTGCTACTTCCATGATTGGGCCAGATGTTCTGTAAGGGGTTTGTGTATAGGAAGTTAGCCCAATGGTTTGCAGTTTTAACAAAGTTTATTGTTTAAGGATAAGCAAGGACTAAGGATGCACATTAAAAGACACAGACACAGTCCTATGGTCTGATGATTCAAAAATGTGATATTGTTTTTGGAAATAATGGATACCAGTGCCAGCATGGCTCCATAGTATAAGAGTTTAGGGGCAAAACTGGATTGAGGGTCAGACCTGTCGCCCACTGAGAACATCTGGCACATCATGAAACAGAAATATATCATATAGGACCTTAAAGTATTGAGCAACTGAAATCTTATTTTGGGCAAAAATGGGACAAACTTTTATAACCTCAACTTCAAAAAAAGTCCCAAGGTTTCTTCCTCAGTTCAGGGAGTGTTTCTTGCCTCCGACACTCTGGCTCATTAGGAGCTCGGACCTGGATCTTGTAAAGCTGCTTTGTGACGACATCTGTTGTAAAAAGCGCTATAGAAATAATAATAGAAATAATAGAAATAGTTCAAGATATTACAAAGAAACCCAGGGTAACTTCTAAGCAGCTAAATGCTTGTCTTACATTGGTTAATAAAAAAACTAAAACAAGCATACAGTGACATTGTCCACTCTTCTGCCTGGATCATGGTGATGCAAAACAATCCTGACATTATGTACCCCTCACTTCTACTGAGGAGAGCCCATAGAACCACAAGAACCACTTACCTGATCTCAACTCACAAAGAAATGCAGATGTCTCTTCAAACTGGACTCATTACTTTGTTCTTAATTATTAATTTATACTGTCTATCTGTTATCACTCTCCGGTGTCAACCAGAAGAGGATGGATTCCCTCCTTGGTTCCTCCCAAGGTTTCTTTCTACAGTTTAGAGTTTTTCCTCACCTCTGTCGCCTTTTGTTCATTAGGGGCTCGGACCTTGATTCCTTTGTGACAACACCAGGAAACTTGACTTGACATATGAAGACATATGCGGCCCCACTGTGCAAACGTGGCGGTCTACCTCGACGATGCAGCGAGCTGGCCAGAGCACCTCCGTCGGGTCTTGGAGGCACTACGTGAGGCGGGCTTAATCGCCAACCCAAAGAAGTGCCACGTAACAATGCCACGTGGGGCACCGGCACGCCCCGACAACACACCACTGTAACAATGTAAGTGTTTTTAGCAGTGTTGCCCTTGCAGGTGTAGTTAGGAAGAAAGGAAGCTAAATTTGGACTCTGATTGACCATACCTAGTACAGGGGGTCCTCAAGTTACGTCAGAGTTTGGTTCCTCTGAGTGTGACGTAACTACTTTAGACATAAGTGGGAACTCGTGCATGTAATAATGCTGCACAGTCTTTATTGACGAGCTCTGTGCTTTATTAACAGCAGAAACATGCATGAACGCTCTCAAATTACAGTAAAGCATTTTAAAAATGTTGTTCCAGATAGAAATGCTCTTTTTAATGCTTCAACATACATACATAACCCCACATCTCACCCACTAATCCACGTGAACTCTTATTCAACAGTAACAGTGAAAAACAAACATCTCAGCAAAAACAACGGACAGGGAATGATCTGAGAACAGCCTTTGCTTCCTGCACACACACACACACACACACACACACACACACACACACACACACACACACACAAAAAAAAACACAAAAACAAAAACACACACTGCAGTACTACACCCCCCCCCCCCCCCCCCCACCATGTTCCGCATGAACTCTTATTCAACACCAATGGTGAATAAAACATAAACACCTCAGCAAAAACTGTGAAAAACAGCACAAACCCCCCTCTCTCTCCCCATCTCTGCAAACATGCATGCTCACCCTCTCGCATATTACCGTAAAGCATTCAGTAGGCATTCAACTGCATTCTGCTACCGTATATACAGCTGGCACCCGATCAGAACTGAACACTAGTATAGATCTCCTCCATAATCCAGAGCACACAATGTGCGTTTTCCCAAAAAAATGTCAAATGTGAACAAAACAGTTTTCCACTTGGTCTGAAATGCACAATATGTTCAGTGTGTAATGACTAGAAGCACAGATTACTGCTAAGCCACCAGAGACATGGTAAAGACTAGCTATTATAGCTATTCGGTAATTAGGTTTTAATTCCTGCTATATTGGATGGATCCTATTAAACAATTAATTGGGAATGACCTTTACTCTTGGCACCACTGATCTGTCCATCCCCCAGTTACCAAGTTTTACCAAGCCATTCATGTGAACTCACCACACACACACACACACAAAATCGACAGATTCTTTCCATCATTTTTTCCACATGCTGACAAAGGATGACTCAATAATTAAAGAATTAATGTCAAATTAATGACACAGTAATGAGAGGATTTTATGTCCATGTAAAATAATTCATGGTCTGACTTAAACAAATGGATTAATGGCTAATACTGGCAGTCCCACACTGTGCCTGGCACAGCATATTCCTCTACGACGCATGCGTGGCTTTCCAAATGTCACGTTAACATTTCATGATGACGCTTTATTGCCATAACATCCCAAACAGTTTCTGCTCAGTCCATGGCATGGAGGGGGCCTCAGTTCTCAATAAAGAGGTTATTATTGAGAGTGAAGGCTCTGAATGACCTTTTTCTCATACTGTCCTTGGGGGGAATGAAAAGCCTGGGAAAAGCATTTCACACATCGGGCTGAATTAATGGAGGAGCTCTGACTATCCTGACCCACTTTCAGCTACACCTAGCCTGCCCTGCCACGTGCTCATCCGCAGAACCATGTTAATATTTGATGCGTGTTTTGTCAGAGAAAATGAAGGAAAGGGACAGAGAAGGCACAATCCTGCTGAGGGAAGCACAGAGTTGCTGTTAATTTTTTATCCTCAAGTTCTGAGAAATTTTTCGTATGCGGTATAGCTTGCCTCGGACTGCATTCCCACTTTGTCTTCTAAAACGAGAAGTGTCTCCCCGAATGACGAGTGCTGTTAATCATGGCTGCCTGCCTGCTGATCTCCAGTTTTAACTGCCGTTAAAGAACAAAGCAGCTCAGGTGTCACCTCGATCAATACTCTTCTTATGTGCTAAATTACAACCAGATACTGGAGCAACATAAATAATTCTAAAAATAAGTCTGCCAAATATTATTATATCATGTTATCATATATTTTTATACCTGTTGTGGATGGACGTTCAACAAATGTTTTCTGCTTCTAGATTCAATGTTTTAAGACATAAAGAATGTCAAAAATGTGCCTGCATTCATTTAAAACTAAATCATTAAAAGGTTAATGTTGCTAATAAAAATAAATCACGAAACATCTCAGCTATCTCAATCCACATCTAGATCTTCAGTCTGGATACAATTCTCAATCCTTATGACTACATTTTTTAAAAAATTGATAAATTTGTTGATCAAATTCCTAAACCACATCCACACATGTGTGCAGTTGTTACTGTTTGAAATGTATTTTGGACATTATTTTACTAAAACAATGTAAGTGTTTTTAGCGGATCATACCTAGTACAGGGGGTCCTCAAGTTACGTCAGAGTTTGGTTCCTCTGAGTGTGACGTAACTACTTTGGACATAAGTGGGAACTCGTGCATGTAATAATGCTGCACAGTCTTTATTGACCAGCTCTGTGCTTTATTAACAGCAGAAACATGCATGAACACTCTCAAATTACAGTAAAGCATTTTAAAAATGTTGTTCCAGATAGAAATGCTCTTTTTAATGCTTCAACATACATACATAACCCCACATCTCACCCACTAATCCACGTGAACTCTTATTCAACAGTAACAGTGAAAAACAAACATCTCAGCAAAAACAACGGACAGGGAATGATCTGAGAACAGCCTTTGCTTCCTGCACACACACACACACACACACACACACACACACACACACACACACACACACACAACAGGGTGCGAC
>JBBIGC010162388.1:0-16495 GCA_037576955.1 Lepidarchus adonis
TACTGCGCAAGCATTTAAGGTGGAACCAGAATCGCGAATAAGAAGCTGGCGAATAAGTAGCCAACTTCAGCTTCGTGATCTTTGCTGTCCTGGGTTTGTAGGACAACCACTAAACACATCCACTGGAGCCCCAAGTCCTGTCCCACTTTTGAAGGGCACAACATTTGTTGACCATGGTTCTCCTCGAAGGTGCAGGAGCTTCAAAGCACAGGATGCATATAATGAGTCATCAGGCAAGTGCAAATAAGTCTTCATCCTAGTCGCAAGGTAGATCTGACCAAGAATCGTGCAAATCAGCTCCATGGAGTTCAAGATGAAGCAGTGACCGCCTGCACTGTGAGTATGAAAAAAAGCCCACCTACCTGATTTCAGCGCAGCCACATGGGCTTTTATCACGTCGTCGGCAGACATTCTGTGGGACCACTCGCTGGGGGAGTACTGCTTATCCAGCTCCTACCAAACAGCACCGTGATCTGTGGTCAGTCGGTCAGCCATGAGAGAGCCATGACCGGCGAAGGGGCAAAGAGCGCCCTCTGCCAGCGGTCTTCCCAATAGCAAGCTACGCTTTTTCGTCCTAAATAGGGGATGCATTACAAATCGCATCTATCTATTCTACAAAGTGTGCTTACATCCGGGTTTTTCAAACGGTGCGTTTTGACGCAGTGAAAGTGCTAAACAGTCCTTAATGACATAATAAATTAGACTAAATGCTAAAAATATCTTTATATTCCTTCACTTTAATGTTAGTCATGTAAATAATAAATAAAAAAGTATTTTTAATACAGTTAACGGTATAAGATATTGAGTGCTGATTGGTTGGCTAGCTTAGCAGCTCATTGGCTTTGTACTGACGTCACAAGTCACTCCTCGGATGACACCTGTTTGTTTGTAGCTGTGCAAAGGGGCTTTTTTATTCCTACTAATCTTAAACATGTACATCGCTCTCATTTTCTGTCATTTTTGGCATTGATGGTCTGTTAATATGCTTTATGTCTCGGTTACCTACGTTCATTTCCACTTTATATTTCATGTTTCATTTTTCAAATATTTATATTATGAACATTGTTCATGTATTTATTGAATGAGCAAAATGAAATATAAGGAATGAATATAACATATTGAGCTTCCACTTGGTCTTCCATTCTCCATTTTGCTCCAGCATAGTAAACACACTTCACTGGTTCACTCCAGTATCTGAACAGAAAGTTAAATCTGGAACAGCTTTCACTTTCTGAAGGCAAGCTTGTTTTCAAGTAAAGATTTCAAGCAATAAATGTTGACCAGCATGTGAAATGAATACTTACATTTTGCTTCATGTTTCTCCACCCAGACATTGTGCAGTGCTGATCTACTACAGAGAGTGCACAGGACCTTTGAAACCCAGGAATGGGCTGAACAAACAGCACACAGCCAATTACATCTTCCCTTTAGAAAAAATCAGTCATTAACTTTTCTAAACGCTCTGCTTTTGGACAATAAACAATCAGTTTAATTAACTTTCTGAAAGTTACTGGACAGAACCTATAAGACACATCCCACCCTGCAGAAACAAAAACTAATTTTAGAAAGTTTGGAACCCCCCAAAACCATAATGGTGTATTAGCATAGGGTATTTGAATATGAAAGACAATTTATTTAATCACATTTTACTACTTTATCCATTTTGGGTCATGGGGGAAGCTGGAGCTAATCCCATGTGACTACAGGCCAAGGCAGGGTATAACCTAGACAGGAGTATGACACAGAGACAGACAGCCATTCACACACACTCACACCTATGGGCAATTTAGAATGACCAGTCAACCTAAACATTTGAACTGGAGAACCCAGAGGAAACCCATGCAAACATGGGGAGACCAATCAGGATGCTCTCATTCTCTTTTGCTCTCACACACTGGCTTGTGCTAAATCTGAGCCTATCCTCAGGTTTAAACAGTTTAGTTGTTACATGTAAATTAGGTCTGTAATGATTGGCTATCCTGTACTGAGCTATTTTTTATGCAACCTCTGCTTAAATGTTCAGGCAAACAGTCAGGTCTGTACTGAAATTCCAGACATTGGAAAATATACACTTCTTTTAAATGGTCCTGGGTAAGGCTCTGCAATGACAAGTAAACGGCACACTGTTTAAGATGAATCTGCATTAACTCTGCTTAAAAGAAAAAGAATCCAATTCCGGAACGACACTACCCACACACCTCTAAGCAAGGCTCTTTTAATAAAAAATTATTGTACATGATTGTATATTGTGCATTTGCCGAATTTACTGCTGTTAACATGGGACATCCTCACACGTATCCCGGAAGTGATCCAAGGAGGCGTGTCATGGCGCCAGAAATGGGTGTGTCGTTAAAGGAGCGGTTCGGTTAGACCCTCCCTTGGCGGGAGCATTTGAGCCCTATTTGTAGCGAGCTGGTCATATCTCTTCTTTCTGGTACATTTCTGCTTTTTGTGTGTAAAAAGCCACGACAGCTGCAAAGATGGACTGTTTAAACGTACCCATGATTCTCCCCAACTCTCCAAGAAGGACAAGGGGTCAAATCCAGGTATAAAACTGCTTTACTGTTCTGTTGTGTGAGGAACTAAGTTAATGGTGTTAGCTTAATTGTCTTTAACGACATTGTCTGAAATATAACAAGTTAAAAACATATTGCTTTTAGTCCGTTTTTGCAGATTTTCCCTTTGTACCGAGAGGCAGTATTTGTGTCGATAGTTTTTATTTTATTTTTGGGGGCTTTTATTGTGTTTACGCTAACGCCAATTAAGCTAAAGCTACTTCTTCTTCTGCTTTTACAGGTTATATTTGGACCAATGTTTTCAGGCAAGAGGTGGGCATTTTTAAATAATTAATGACTATGAATTGTTTTTGCTTACTTGTAAAAATGTGCACTTTTACGAAAGTTTTGTCGCTGAACAGCTGAGGAAACAAAGAGAACCGCTGCCCTCTCAAAACCCGCGCAAACCCCGCACGTCAAAAACCTAGCCTACACATCTCGTTCAGTAACTACAGTAAAAGTCTTCTTATTTACAAAACATGGTAATAAAATAAACTACCACAGAATAGTCTGAGTATTTTAAAGAGTATCGGATCCAAATACTAATTCAGGATAGTCGGCATCTGTCAGCAGATGTATAGACATAGACAGGAAGCCGGGATTATTTATTTATTTTACATAAGAACTTTATTAAGAAACAGTATGCAGAAAACTTATACAAGTTGAACAAATTAACATATGCCTGGGGGTGTAAAATAAAATGTTACATACATTCAAATAATTTGTAATTAGTACAAATAGTAATCGTTTTCATAGCCTTTTTGTTAAGTGAGTGAGGCGGGTTTGTTATAGTCTTACCAAGGTGTTGAGCATCTGTAAATCAGCACATATGTCTCACAGTGAGTGAATGAATAAATAAATGAACCCGAGGGGAAAAGTGGATTTCTTTTCTTACACACTGGAGCAGAAAAAAGTGTTCCCTGAAAAAAATTATACCCACTTAAGAGAAGAAATGAGCCACCTCTTAGTCAGTAACTGATGTACAGTGCAGTGAGGACAGTACTCCAGTAGATGTTAGTTACTGTCAGTTGCTGTGTAAAGAAAAATAAGGTCTGTGAAACTAACACTTACCAATTTTACAAAACTTGTCACAGCACTGAACTGATGCGGCGAGTGCGGCGCTTCCAGATTGCCCAGTACAGCTGCTTGGTTGTTAAATATGCAAAAGATACTCGCTACTCCCAGACTGGAATGGCCACACATGACAAGTAAGGCAGATGTTTCTGTTTGGATAACCAAATATAAAAGCTTTTTCCATCATATATAAAAATTGTATACATCTTCATTCTTTGTCTTACAGGAATACGATGGAAGCTGTGCCAGCCAGTTGCCTCACAGATGTGCGGTGTCTGGCTCTGGAGGCGTCTGTCATTGGTATTGATGAAGGACAGTTTGTAAGTATGAACCTGGGTGCATGTATTCAAATAGGGCCATGTATTACTATGGACAGATCCTGATTGTTTGCACTGTTGCCGGATTGGGATTTCATCAGTCAACCAGAACATATATTGAATAATAGAATTGTTTTATGTTCGTCTTTTATCTGGGACAGCCAAGAATTGCTCTGTGTATATCACACTTAACACTACTGATTCAGTCCTTTGTGAACAGATGTTGATTCAACCCTAGATCTTAATCTGATCAATGTTAAACTAATTTAGAGTACTTTTATCAATTAATTAAAAGTATGTAATTTTATTTCCGCCTCTCTGTTTCCCTGCAGTTCCCAGACACTGTTGAATTTTGTGAGGAAATGGCCAACATGGGGAAAACTGTTATTGTTGCAGCACTTGATGGAACATTCCAGAGAAAGGTGAGGCTTTTTTCTCATTCCAGCCTGGCACAGTGTGTGTGATTTCACATTGAAGTGACATTTGAAAATATTGCTATAATGTCTAAACTGCTGGCAACCTAAGGGAACCCTAAGTGAAAATGTCGATATTTTGTGTGGCCACAATAATTTTCCAGCACTGGCTTAACTCTCTTGGGCATGGAGTTGACTGGTTGCCACTGGAATCCTCTTCCACTCCTCCATGACAACATCACAGAGCTGGTGGATGTTCGAGACTTTTTTGCGCTCCTCCATCTTCCATTTAAGGATGCCCCACAGATGGCCGGTTCAGTATCTTAACTCAGTTTCTTTAGCAAGGCCGTGGTTGTCTTGAAAAGTGTGTTTGGGGTCATTATCATGTTAGAACACTGGCCGGTGCCCAGTTTCCAAAGGGAGAGGATCATGCTCTGTCACAGTAAATAATGACGTTCATGGTTCCCTCAATAACTCAATATGATGAAGAGACTGCGCACAACTTCTTTGTTCATCCATTGCGAGGGCTGTTCTGAGTGGAACCTCTCCTGTGTAACTGCTCTTTGGTCTTGGTCACTGTGCTGTAGCTCAGTTTTTAGGGTGTTAGCAAATTTCTTATAGCCATGCCATCTATATGTAGAGCAACAATTTTTTTTTTCCAGATCCTCAGAGAGTTCTTTACAATGAGATCCCATGTTAAACTTCCTGTGACCAGTATGGGAGAGTGTGAGAGCGATAACACAAAATTTAACACACTTGAGACCTCATAACACTGAGTCACATGACACTGGGGAGGGAAAATGGCTAATTGGGCACAATTTAGACATTTTTACTTGGTGGTGTACTCACTTTTGTTGCCGGCACTATAGACATTAATGACTGTGTGTTGAGTTATTGAGTGGACAGCAAATTTACACTGCTATACAAGCTGTACACCGACTACTAACGTGTGTACTCACTTTTGTGACGTACTGTATATTACATATAGGAGAATGCAAAATAGCTTGAATATTCATTTATTATACAATGTACATATTTTACGCTTTCTTTTATTTACCCTAAATGGAATCCCTGATTTAATTTTTTTCTCTTTTGTAGGATTTCAAAAAAGGATACGATAATTTAAAGTCAATAAAGTGGGTCTGTTTTTTGTTTGCATATTGACTCATTTTTTTCATTTTTTTATTTTTTTATTTTTTCCCTCCATAGCCTTTTGGTAATATCCTAAACTTGGTACCTTTGGCTGAAAGTGTGGTGAAGCTAAATGCTGTCTGTATGGAGTGCTTTAAAGAGGCATCCTATACCAAGAGACTCGGAATGGAGAAAGAGGTAAGAAATAATAAAAACAAAGGGTCAGTTTGTTTACTATGAGCTTTAGCGAAAACCGCTATGAAAATAAAGCACTTAACTATTTCCATATGCAAATTACAGTGAGATGGTATTGTTTTGATGTAATGTTCAGACAAGTTGTACAACTTAGTCTCCTGGCCTCTGTTTAAAGATTTTATAGTATACATGCTACCAAGAAATGGCACATTTTGGACCGAAAAAAAGCACTTGGAATAAAGTGACATTTGCCTCTTGGTTTTTTTCTCGCTTGAAATCCCCCATGTCCATTTTTTATGAGTTGTGAAAGCTAACCTGGCATCACCCTGACTAGGTCTAACTTTTACATTCTCTGACTCTTCCCTTTTCAGGTTGAAGTGATTGGAGGGGCTGATAAATACCATGCAGTTTGCAGAGCATGTTATGGAGGTCTGATGTGTGATAAGGAGAACTATCCCCCACAGAGGGATGAGACACCCCCTCAAGTCATGACTGGGAAGCAGGTGGACCACAATGCGCCACGCAAGCTCTTTGCCACCTTTCATTTATGAACATATACCACACAAAGCACAGTAGCTGCTGCATTTACTGACCGCAGCAGGTACATTTAATTTTTAGTATATTACTATTAACTAGTTACAAAACTTTTTTTTTTCCAAAAGTTTCGGTGCAAACTACAATAATAAAATAGTATCTGTAGACATGGAAAGTAGCTTACCGACTTTTAGAAACAGGGTATACTTCTGTATACAAACTGAATATTTTAAAAATTGTTTGGACATGTATGTATGCATGTATGTATGTATGTATATATATTTGTGATTGCAGTCAGAATGCTGCACTACATTATCACTGCTAATGAACAATCTGTGTGCTGTTGTAATTTATTATGCAGTTACAAAACCTGTAACATTTTAAAGTAAATTAAATGTATATTGACAATTTTTAATTTCAGATTGGTAAGATTTTTGTCTTACCAATTAAAATGATGCAGTGGTGTCCCCAGATTTTTGCTCTAGAGCAGACTTTGTATCAACACAAGCAAACCTGTGTAAAAAGTCTTGCAAAAAGGGTGTTTGAGAAGTCAAAAGAAAAGCTGTAATTTTTGATGAAAATGTATTTATTTTCCTTCCGTTACATTATACACTTATCCTCTTTGTGGACATTTGGCATTTTTATGCATTTTATATGCTGACGAGTGCAATTATGCATTTAAAATTTGAAACCAGTGTTAATCGTTACAATACAAAATCTAAGTAAATGAATTATACCCATAAATAAATCAAACTGCAAATATTAGCCAGGTAATTGTCAAAACATCAAAAACCAAAAAATGACTGGATCTGAAGGCTTTATAGTGGTTTTATTTCTATGTCAAGGATTAGGATAAAATATCAGATGAACAAAAATCTGAACTATAATGAAAACTAGCTTTTTAACAAAACTATGAAGACCAAGCCACAGTGCTATTAAAGATGCATTAGTTATTCCTTAGACCATGACAAACTAAAGTGTAAGATGAGTTCTGTAAACCTGTAATATTTAGCACACAGCAGAGTTCAAAGTTCTGTGTACTAACATTGGCATATGAAGGCCTGAGACACGTGATCAACACTAATGTTTTTAATTTAAATAATGTCATTAATCTCATTGTGTGAGAATAAAGTTATGTGAAACTGAAAGGGGAAAAAAATCGATCAGTTCTGTCTTAAACGCCACAACAGGGACTTCCCACCTAAAAGTCAAGTGTGGTAATGCAAGGCAAAACCTGAGCATATCCAGCTACACAATGAACTATGGCTTTATTCTCAGTAGTGCAGGCCAGTGCTTTATTTTGCCATCAGGAAGAGCATTTAAATGTGAAACTGCAGTTTGTTCTGCAATACTTAATGCTCTTTAAATCACCAGAGTGACCAACACAGTCAACTGATGTTCTACCATAAAACAAAATGAGGGCTGAGGGTTTGTCACTGAGCTGAAAAAGCCATGATAATGGCAATGTACACAAGCTATCCTGTGTGAAAATTGGACAATTATAATAAACAAATACTTCAGAACAGTGGCAGCTTGAAGCAATAAAAGCCTGCTCCAACATCAGCAGTTTCACAATGACTATATATATACACAGTTTGTGCAATTGCTGCGATGTAATAATCTCTAGGCTACACAAACATTGAGGAAAAAAACCATTCAACAGTTTTGAAAACAGAAAGGCTGTCTTTCTTCAGACAAGTACAAAGAATAAATCCAACCAATCAATATTAAGGAGTGCTAGGGCCAGTCAATACACAGAGCATTCATTGGCTGCTCATTCAGGCCCCGCCCATGCTCTGTCATGTGACCAGGCCATTGAATTGTCCCTTTTTGCCTGGTTTCTTCAGTAGGCTGGTGGCTGGTAGTCGCTGCCTCCCATTGGTTCCTGCTTGGACATGAAGGGGGGCTGCTGGTAGATATCTGGACGGCTAGGGGGGAAAGAAGGGTAAACAGATGTGGGGAAAGATGAGGTATTTTCTGGAGGGACGTATGATGTAGGGTACTCGGAGTTCTGATTCGGAGGAGATTCAGCATAGTTCTGAGCAATCTCTCCTGCGCCTTGACGGAATCTCATCAGGGCAGAATACGCCAGTCCACCCTGTCAAACGAATACTTAATTAATCTCAAGGTCTGGTTTAAATGTCACTTTCACACCCACATAATCCTAAACAGCAATCTGGATAATATAGAGGGAACAATGCAGTAATACTAAACTGTCCCTATTCAGTTTCTACTTTGGCTCAAATCTAAACTAATTTAAATAGAAAATAGAATTTAAATAGAAGTCCACCTCAACAGACTGATTTAATTTTAAATCTAAACTATTCCTATTTGACTTCAGCAGCAACTTCAGCAGTATTAACATTAACAAACAAGGCACAAATGGAAACAACCTCAGGGCTGAGGTTTTATTTGTTCAAATGCAATGATACATCTGTTCTAGTATGTATCATTGTGTATCATGATGTCACATGTAAACAACTGATCAGTATTGACAAAATACCATTACGTTGTGTAATATATACTTTAAACAGGTATAAACAGTGATTACATAAAGACAAAACAATCATATAATTATGTTCTGCATATGGAAACATCCAAAAAATTACAGTAATTCTAATTGTATTAGATACTAAAGCTTTACAACTCCCAAATGTTCAGTTAAACTTAAAAAATAAATGTATTGTTTAATCAGTAAGAAGTTTAGACTGATTTGAGCCACATGCCATTCTAGAGAAACAACTGGAACCAGAATGATTGCAGATAGGAAAATCACAACCCATGTTTCTCACCATCACTACAAAAACACATCAAACCTCTCGTAATAGTTTGTATTGCACATGAAGATGGATAAATTATGCAATGTTTGTGTAATCTGTGGAATAACCCTTCAAAAAAAACTACACAACAGTTTATCCCAAGGTTCAGTGACCAGAAGTGAGAAAAGGCTCAACACAGAGCTTAAATGTAGTCTACACTACAGAATACCCTGCAAAACCAGTTATGCTTCCAAGAAACCTCATTAGCTTGCTTTTCAGTAAACAAGCCCAAAACAAGTCCAATATCAGTGACCTACTCAAAAATATCTCATTCACAAAATATGATAATACACTCAAGGCTTACAGGTAGAGAAAACACTTACCCAGGAGATGATGGAGAAGAAGGAGAAAGCAATGATGGCATGCACAGCATCAGTAGCGATTCCTCTTGTGTCAGTGGTGTTTGCCCACTGATTAGCCAGAAGGCAAAAACATACAAACCACAGAAACGTCCAGGCCCCTGTTCCAAGGAGGGAAAACATTGTTTGTATCCATCATCATATATAAATGATTATGTACCTTTTCATCACAGTCAAGTTCTAGCTGTAATAACTGCCGCATTAAATAGTAAACAGCTCTATTGTGCAAATGAGGCTTTTAATCAGTATCTGATTGTTATGAGTTGAGAAAGCAAACTAATCTCAACATTTATTTTCATAGGAATTAGCCAGGGTATATTGTTTATTTATATTAATATAAATAAATAGGGGTAACCTAGTGAAGGAATAGTACAACAACAAGCATGGAAACAGCAAAAGTTCTGTGGTCTGCATGAACCCAAGGTGGAAAACTGATGGAGCTTTGGCAGGAACAATGTGTCTGATGCCTTGGACCACAACCATGTATAGAAAGAGAAGTGGGGAGAAACTACTGCTTCTCTTCAACAGCCAGAGAGGAAGCAAAATAGGAGCTACCTTAGCATATTTTAATGAGAAATAGACCACCATGCAAGGTGGGAACAACTTGGATCACTTGTTTCTTGCAGACATCCACTTTGAAAGAAAGCATGTCTCTCAAAAATGATCATGTAACTTCTTGTGTGTTTTCACATAGTCTAAAAGACCAGACAGGCTCATCAGAGATTCCTCCTGGTGTGTGAGCCCCAGTCACAGTTGGGTCATATAGTGTGCAAACCACATTGAAAAACGCTAGATGACATAAAAATAGCTGTGTAGTGTGAACAGTATAGCGATTAGATGACATTGCATTAGTTGTTCAAAAAATAATGCAAAGTTTTCATGATAGGGACAGACAGCATCAACCTTTTAGCTGGAGAGGGAAGCTTCATCAAGTTTATTCAAGATTAATATAGTTCTCACTAAAAGAGGCTGAGAAAGACAAAGTTGATTCATAGGGCACAGCTTGTTAACTACTTGGAAAGAAGTAATCAACATGGATTCTGTAATAGTTCAGATGGCAGATGGAAGAAAGAGAACACCATGGTGTATCTCATTCCTAGATTCCAATTTAAAAGGTACTTCTGATAACCTCATGTCTGCACAAGTTTAATCCTTAATTCTTAGTCCTTCACACACCCATTGTTGGTGTGTTCAGTCTAGATTTGGAGACCTGCGCTTTTACTGGTTACAAATCTCCAGATTCATGTGACAGTAAATAACAACACTATATTCTTTTACATTTACCTGAAAATACCAGGTCGGCCATCACCATGCGCTTCCTCTCCTGGGCATTACTCATCATGGGCAGATAAACATCACCTATGAGGAAGGCCACACAGGCGAGGAAGCCAATGATCCCAATACCCACTCCGTAATGGCACGCCCCATCACTTCTGTTGAATACGCACACCACATGAGGTTGGTCTGGGGGATTTACGTACCCTTCTGCTGTAATGGTAGCAAAAACCACAATGGCAAACACCTAGAATGACCAGACAGGGAATTTGAAAGAGAAAAGAGAAAGTGAAAGGTTGAAAACAGGCTCCATAAGTCAGGTTCATTGCTTAAACACTGCTTAAATAATTGCTAAATACAGGTCAGAAAAATTGCAATATTATACACACACACACACACACACACACACATTAAAAAGGAATATCAGGGGGAAAAAATCAATATTTCTTGACATTCCTTTCAGTAAGTGAAATTCATGTATTATATAGATTCATCACACATAGTGAAATATGTCAAGCCTTTATTTCTTGGAATTTTAATGATAATGGCTTTCAGATAATAAAACCCAAAATTCACTGTCTCAGAAAATTACACTATCACATAAGTGTGGAATATTGCCTAACCTGATATTGTCAAGAAGATGAGAGACACCATGCCCAACAATGCAGACAACCTGAAGGTTGAGATCAAAGCAACCTGGGCTTCCATTACGTCTCAGCAAAGCCACAGGCTGATCTCCTCCATGCCACGTCACACTGATCCTCATATAAAAGGAGGCCCAACCAAGTATTGGGTGCATAGGAATGAACATACTTTTCAGAAGTCTGACATTTCTGTTTCAAATATTTAATGTATTTAATGTAATGTATTTTCAAACATTTAATTGGTCTTGTGTGAAATTCCAATTTCCTGAGACAGTACATTTTGGGTCACAATATCCAATTCTTTTTAGATGTACCTGTATATATACAAATTAATTGCAAGTTTATAATATTATATATACTATTATTTTAAATAGTAATGTCTGAGAGTTGGAACAATACTGCTAAAAAGGCCAAACTGTTTAAAAAATATGGTATTAATTATGCCAAAATCAGCTCCTTTTATGGTGGAAAGACAAGGCTGTACCAGTGTCTGTCCTCCTTTTTCCAAGATCATTGGTTGGTCTTTATGTAAACTGTTTTCATTGTCTAAACACCCAAAGGCCATCTGTGACTCACAACACAAAAAAACCCATAGTGATTGGTTAGATCCTCATTTGCGTACTGTAAATGTCTGTAATGTTAGTACTGTGAAGGCTGTGAAGTTGTAAATTAATAGGGACCAATATTTGAAATTATTGTATGTGCATTTGTTTCCGTAAACAAGCTTAAAAACAAACTGCTGTAGCCAACATCTTCAGGCCAGATAATTAGACAAACAGCTGTGCTGAGGAATAAAAGCATGCAGAGGAGGAAGGTGACATTAGAGTGGGAGGCAACAAATGAGACTAGTGAAGCGAGCAACAGGTTTCCGTCATGCTGATCATTTTCCGTTGATCTACAACCAATTTACTGAATGTGGTCTTCTGCATTTCACCATTAGAAGAGAAACCGCAAAAAACGATCTCAAAGATCTAGCACACAGTCACGCTGTTGTGACTATAGGTGTTGATGGTTAGGGACTTTTAGCAAACATGGCCTTAACTCAGATCATGTTACTTCCCAGCTGCCGTGTTTATATTTTGACCGCCTGGTTGGACAGGGGAAGGGTTGCAGAGGGCACACTCTGTCCTCGCCCCTGTGTACGTACATGTTATTGCATTATTCAGAGTACAGAAGCTCATCATATTCATCTGACTGACCAACCTCATCAGTTATCTACAAGGGCTATAGAGGCCACATGAATGTGAAGGTGCGTGTTGGTAGTGTGCACAAACTTATGAGGATTAGAAACCAAGTCAAGAGTGGAAACAAAGTTTACAAAGACGACACATGAGGCCTTGACCTCAAACATTAAATCAAGATTGAACGATTTGGGGAAAATGCCCCCACCCTCAAAAGTATTTCAGTTTCAATTTCAATTCTATCATTTTCTTCAAATGAATCGTTTCTCCCACTCAAGTACTTTTTTCCACCAAAAAGTAATTTATTCCAAACTAGAGGCTTGAGTACTGAATGTCATGTCCCCGTCTGTAAGTTCACAAGCTCTGTGTTATTGAATTTCACTGTTAATTAACTTCCTCCAACTATAACTTGTCAATATTATCTTATCAATCGCATCCTTACAAGTTGTAAAAATGATTAATTGTTCAGTCCAACTCTGATCAGCATCCCTTACTGTTAAAATGATCCGTTCATATTCACTCTTCTGGGCTTATGAGTGTCAGACCATAATCAAAGGGTGTTTGGGGAAAACCCCTTAAAAAGCAGAACATGTTCTTAGTACATCAGTCATGAACATCAGCCACAAACAGCAGTAGCAATACTGTCATGGGCTGAAAATGTTTTATCTAAAAAAAATATGGTTAAAATAAAAGCCAGATTTTTTTCAAAATAAAAATAATAACATTTAAAAACGCCTTATCCTTATTGTAGTTCTTGGTCACTGTTCTTCTCTTCAGGAAATATTTGAGAGGACACAGAATTGCAGGAAGGACAAAGCAGGACAGATCACCGGTTGGACCCATCTGGATTGCTCCATGTGACTTTGGGTGACGTTGTGCTAGAGCTTCTCCAATGAGCTTTTGAATAACAAACTTTTACACTGTTTAAGCTAAAACTCGAGTTTCCTTCTTTTATAAAGTAACATTCCACTTCACGGACTCAAAGTAACTGCATGTCACAGCTTTTATGAGCGAAGTAAGCTTCTAAGGTGGTTTTAGGATCCGTAAACAGCAACAGGGTGCTAAAAACAAACACTTCACTTCTGACAGGGGGATGCTAAGCTAAGCTAACTCACAAGTTTTAAGAAAACAACAAGAAAGTCGTTATCTCATCTTTCATCCTTAGTTTGCTTAAAAAACTTCGTTTGCTTTAGTAAAATATCACAAATATAGTAAAATGTCACTTACCCAGCTCAGTATTCGCAGTATAGTTTGTGGCTGCTTGATAAACTTCACGAAGTCGAAGCTGCCGCCCGCTAAGGACGCGCCGTACACGGTGGCCTCACCGGACTCCATCTTATTCCACACGGTTAATGTCTATTCCACTGTAAACACAACTGAGGAAGCGCTGCTGTGGTTTTTTTGCACTCGGCCACCCGACGTCCAACTCGTGAGGGAGCCGTTCTTTTGAAACGGTCCCTTTCGATTCGGAATCAAACCGCGTGACTCCACAAAACTTCCGGTTCAGTTTCTGTCTCTGACTTCCTGCATGTGCCACCGAACTTTCTTTCGGTGAGACATCGGTTCTACCGGACAGTATGAGAAGCCGAACGCGACCCCGAGATGGTAGAAACGGACGAAATTGACCGATTCATCAAAACGAACAAAGAGTCGGTTCCTGAAAAGGAATCGAACACCCTCTCGCGCTCGTTTCCTGCAAGTGCGCGAGGGTGGAACCGTCCGTCAGACAGGGAAGCGTCAGGTCGCGAGCTATCGCACAAGTGTTTGGGAAATACCAGAGTGATCTTTTTCCTTTTTAGATGCATAGTACTCACCAGGGACCTGTCACTGGCTGAGGCCCTGGTTATTCCTTTAAAATGTATTAAAATAAATTGATATTGTGATGATGATAATGATGATGGTGGGGGTGATGATGTTATTACTATTATTATTAACAAACACTTTCCAGCATTAAATCTAAGAAAACATCTCATCATAGGCCATTAAACATGTTAACTCACCTCAGAGATAATAATGCTGTTGTGTTGTGTCTTTGCTGACGATGGCCTAAAAGGGTCATAGGTCAGAAATTTTTTTTTTTGGGAACAACCTTTATTCAGCAAATGTACAAACAGAAACGAGGTACATAATGAGTAAAATAAAGACATAAAAGTACAGCTTGAACAACAATCGTATAAACATGCCATTAGAAAATACCCCCCCCCCCCAAAAAATAAAAAAAAATAAAAAAATTAAAAAATGGACAAATAATAATAAAATAATATGTTCATACATATATAGGTAAATACAAACATTTATTAGACAAAGTAGAATTAAAAATATTAACTGGGGCATAAAATATATTTAAATCAACTTAAAGTTATCAAGAAGAGAACATAATTTATGGGTGGCAACACTTTTAATCATTTTCAGGGACTTACTAAATAGGGTTAAGTCATTCATCCAGTGTGTGAAATTAGGATTAGTTTTAAAACATCTACTTTTATGAATTAAAAAACAGGTCATAAAGTAACAGGACTGAGTTTAAAAAAAAAAAAACAATCAGCAAATGCACAAAATGTGGTCAACTAGGACGCTAGACTAAGTTAAACTGTATGAAAATGGAAACAAAACATATTTCTCCTTCTCGTGATCAGGACATTTAGAAAATGCAATTTCCCATTGAAGGAAACTTCATAGGACTGAATGTTGAGGCACATAATGAAAACATACATTTTCTTAGCCTGTAATGGACTGATGATGGTTCAAGCATTAAAAAGGTACAAATTTACACAGCAATGCAAAATAAAACAATGAGTAATGCATTTTAATGGTTATAGTTCAGGGTAGAATGTAGATGTGTTGGGGTATAGCTTTGTTTTATAGAGGTTTTCAGTTATTACAGTAAAATGTGCACGTGTTGGGGGAGGATACGGTACTTGTACACCTGCTACTAGTGAATTTCACCTTTACTTTATATTTCCCTGTAATTAGTGCAACACAAATGGCACCCCATCATGGACACACACACACTCACTCACTCACTCACTCACTGATCTCCAAATTACTGATTATGTCTGCTCCTAAATGAAATCCTGTAGCCCCGTGGACCCTCAGAGGATAGGACTGGACACCCTTAACCCATAGTAATACTGTACTGTTGTATAACACTTCTACTTTCTTTAATATGTGTGTATTATCCTACAGTAATCACTCAAATATGCTGTGTGATTTTTAGAAAAATCCTACACAGATTCTTGTATGTAATCCATAGGCCAATTTTAAACAGCTTGTAGGCCATTTACACTGTAGAGTCAATATCCAACAATCATTTATCATCCTTTCACATGCTTTGTGCACAGAAACAAATACTAGTGCACACGAAGGCTAACAAACGACCCTTTTTAGGCCACAAAAAATATAATCTATTAGCCTGAGTGACCTGGTCAGTCACCGTCCCTCAGGCTGGGACTCTTGCAGATGAACTGTAATCTTTCCTCTTCTGTTAACTGAAGGAAATTGTCAGTCAGTCACCTGTCCACTCAGTCCCATCTGTTTGCCTCTAGTTGGGTGAACAGTTGCCATCCATCCAAACAGTGATGAAGGCAGATGAAGTTTTATTCTTTTTACACATCCATTTCTTTCAAACTCTCAGTTTAAATGAATTAAAGACCACATTAACAAACTCACTGATTTACAGGACAACTGGAATATTTTCTCAGAAAGACTTAATTCTGCTAGTCTGACTTTAGGCTAAGTTCATGAGGTTCAGTGTTAAAATCTGATAATGCATTTGTAAACAAAGAGTTCAGTTTGAACTGTGAATCAATTATGAATTGTTCAGAAGAATGGATTCTTTCACGAGTCTGACACTTTCTCTTTAGGCCAACAGAATGTGTAGTGAGTTCATCGTAGTACCAGTCTATGCGAGCTGGCTCCCACGAATAGACACACACACACACACACACACACACACACACACACACACACACACACACACACACACACACACACACACA
>JBBIGC010162406.1:0-16494 GCA_037576955.1 Lepidarchus adonis
TTATATTTCTGTTCCCTAGTTTGCCTATGAGGGCTTCTCCCTCTTTTCTTGATTTATTAGTTTCTTAGTTCTGTAGTTTAGGTTTTCGTTTATTTTATTTTATTTTATTTTTGTTTTATTTCTAGGTAAAATGATATCAAGCATCAGATGTCTGGTTTCTATCACTACTGCTTTAAAAATCTCTGGATGCTTTTTTTCAATGGTACATGAGACCACTCAGAAAGTTTTTGTATATTGTCCATTAAATTATGCAGAAAGTATGAAATATCTGTGGTATTCCTCTTCAAACACAGTAACAGTCCATTCAGCTGGAAGAATAAACTGAGTTTATATCACTGATGATTATGGTGAAGCTGGGAGTGATGGTATTAGCAATGGCTCAGAATGGGACGAACAGAAGAAATATATATGAGTCTGAGAAGGAAGCTGAAACTGGAAGCACAAATGTGCGCGCTGAACTCTGGCCCTGGTGATCTAATCATGTGATCAGTCCCTGGCCTCACTAATGCTCTTGTGGCTGAATGCAATCAGCATCTCACAGCTATGTTCTAACCTCTAATGTAAGGCCTTCCAGGAAGTGTTATTGCAGTGAAATGGGGCAAATTCCCTAATAAAACCCTTGATTTTAGAAGAAATGTTGGTTCAGCAGATGCCATTTTGAGACAGCTGGTGAAGCACTTCTGATGACTAGACTGGTTTAGTACAAGGGGGAGGATAAAATACCATCATTACTCATTAGTAACACTTTAGACTGTTAGAAAACCAGACTGTTATGCTGTTATGAGCGTACCCTTAAATAAACTGGAAACAAATAAGAACCATATAATCTTATTGCAGAAGGCTGTGTTTTATTCCTGCTCTTTTTGCTCTTATTACGATCACCTAGGTGCTTTGTTTGGCTTTTTAAAAATCAATTATTTCATGTACTTAGACATTACCAATTCACATGAAATAATTGGAGAATTTGAGATTTGTATCCATAAGTGGGCGTGTCCCTTTATACCAGCATATCCTTAAAGTGGGACAGCTCACTTTTGGGCAACAGCACATCAAAAATTATACACTTGTCAAGTTGTATTTAAGCTCATTAAGAGACATTTGGGGAGCAGCACCACCTCGAAATGTGAAAATGCGATGCATCACTACTAAATATTTTGTGACATAAAGGCTAAACTTTTTTTTAAACATTTTTGAACCCAAACTTTCAAGAAATTGACATAGTTCAGTATCTCAAGAGCTGTTTTAGCTAAACAGACAAACACAGAGAGAAAGAACGAGACTGTAGGTCTCCAGTACAGTAAAGCTGCCTCTCTAAGCTGTAGATTCCACTCTCTTCTGCCCTGTTAACTCCATTCTGTCCAGGACTGGAGGTCAGCATTTCTAACCAGCCACAGCAGCCAAGCCATGTATCCACAGCTCTGAAATGATCCAGCTGAGTATTGCTAAGGCCATCAGTCTGAGGAGGACGAGACTTCACTGCTCTGGGTGGCATGAGGATTATTGAAGTGAGACAACAAGAGAAGGAAATGGGAAATATTAATAAAGGTGTTTATTAATAACCCAATAGCTGTAGTGTGTTTAGTAGGAATGGTTGTAATTCATTGGTCCCATCAGCATTCTTCAGGCTGAACAGACAATGGCTAATACAATGCCATAAAGAGGATCTGGAGGACATTCTGGAGCTATGAGACTAATGTAGCTACCAAATAAAAAGAAAACATAACATGCCAATTTGAAATGCAAACTTAATTGCATGTCTAATTCATCACAGAAATGCTGCATATGGAGTCGTTAAGTGACCTCATATAGACTTGCTGAAGTGGTTTCAGATAATGTACACCATACTGTTCTCTATAAAAATATGATGCTATAAATATGACAAAAAAGAGACAAAATTCTAGCTTTAGTGTGGCTGTTGGATGGCATTTTAAAAGGTTACCAGCTCAAACGTGCCAGGGCTGATAAACTAAATTTAAGCTAAGAGGAAAATTATATGAGATGTTTATTGACTTACAGTAACTACCACTCTGAGAACAGGGGAAGTGCTGTCCTCCACAAAGCCCATTTTAACCACACCACACATTTCTACTGTTCATAGTGAAACACTGAATAGCAAAGCTGTTCTAGTTGTGGGACACTATAATGGTACATAGTTACTGCTTCATGCTCACTTATATACCTACACATGTACAATTGCCTACTGTCTATATTTAACCAATGACATTCTTTGACAGTGGCCCTAAGTAAAAGCCAATGAAAAATATATTTAAAGGGCTTATCTCCTTCATTTTTTGTAATTTATTTTCCCATGTGTGTCATTTTACATTTTCATTTGGGACGAACTGTGTGGGAATGAATTTGTTTTGTTGCTTCCGTCTTTATTTCTTTCAGCGCATCCAGAAATGAGTCAGTAGCCTCAGATGTAATCATATCTCATTGCAATCATGTTGTTTGGGATTTGAAAAGAACAGTACAGTCAAACGCCGTTAGCTCGCCCCTATTGTTCCGGGCCATAAATTTGGTGAGCTATTGTAATGGGTGAAGAAGTGAAGACCCCTGCACTTTCACCACGTATGACTTCACTCATTACACTGTCCCTGGCCATGAAACAACAGCCAACCGTCCGACTATTAAAAATCCTAGTTCAGTTCCAAACTGTTTGGCATTTTTATGTAAAACAGCATCAGTAATGGTCACATATTGTGATTGAGCCAATAAAAATGCAAATGTTTCTACTCACTTAAGACGTTCTGCCATTTTAGCTTTTGGCTGAGAGAATGTTGCCCCTGGTGACAGGCTGATGAAATCAGGCTGTAAAACCACCAGCCATATCCTGCTGCGTTTTTGTCGAGTTATAACCGTGACAGATGCAAATTTAATTTTTTGCTCACCAGTCAGATAACGCAACTTTTGTTTACCAGACATTTGGGTCTAATTCACAAACTTGTACACAAAACTCAAAATCAAAGCTAGCGTACTAGCGGAGGCGGAACGTGGACAGAACAACCAACCAACCAGCCAGCGCTCAAACAGCTGGGGTTCTTGTGTTAACTGACAGTCCAGACACAAACCAGATCGAAGGCTGCATCAGTGATTGCATCATAGCTAGTGTTGCCCACCCACCAACAGCAGCAGCAGCAGCCACGACCTATAGAATTACAGTAGCATGACTGTCTGCATTCTAGGCTACAGCGGTAACACGGACCTAAGTTTGGTGAGTTATAGATGGAGAAATGATTACACCTGACACTTTGCATGTTGTGGTAAAGGGTGAGCTTGTCAGGTTAATGAGGTAAATAGCACGGAAAGGAAATTTGTTTTGCCGCCTTTCATGTCGAGAGGCGTGTTTGTTCATGCCAGAAAATCCTCAAACATCTTGAACTCAACTGAAAAAATTTAGCATGATGTCAGAGACAATTGCACTACAAGAAGTTATTTCTCCTAAAGGGGATACCAAGCCACCATTCCACACAGGACAGAAACACAAACAAACGAACAAACAAACATTTTAACAGTGTTTAAGATTTACTTGATGTGAATGCCCTTGGACTGTGGGGGGAATCCAGAGCTCCCAGCAAAACTTATGCAGACATGGGGAGAACCACGACCCCTGATATGAAGTTACTACTTTCTTTTGATTTCTCATGATGGTAATGAGGATGAATCTTCATGCAAAACTGTATAATCAGCTTCCAACCACAAAGCAAATTTGAATCAGACTGCCACTACACGCTCCAAAATGTAGATACTATTTCATGTGATATACCCATTGTTTGGTTTCATTGTATTCAATTGTCATTCCATTCTCCTTCTATTTCTAACTGTGACGAGCCTTATGTTATGTGATGCTTACCAGAGAATCAGTATTGTGCCTTCTATATATTTTTATATATTTTCAGTATGTTACAGCTTCTGAGGGTGAATATATACCTTTGAATTTTATTTATTTGTCATACAGAGAATTTCCGTAAAACAAATGGGAAACAGAATTTAAATCGTCATCAAAAACTCAGTATACAATAAAGATTTGAACAGTGAGACCAGGCTGTTACCCATATTCATAAAAACTGAATTAATCCAAACACTTAATGCTGCTTTCTCAAACTAGTTGGCTCTTGGATCTTGAGTATTAGTATTAAATGTATATGAAGAATGTAATATATTAAGCAATTAATAATTTAAAAACTTCAAAAAATAAATAAATATATATGTCTACCACAATCTCTTCATACATTTGAGGAAGTCATAAGCCTCTTTTCCAACGCCCTCTTCCTCTACTCTCCAATGTTACACCCATTAACACCCATCACCTCCATCCTTTAGTTTTATTTGTCAGTAATACTTCTATTCAGCAAAAATGAAGTTGGCCTCTCCCCTTTCTAAATCAAAGTGGAAGCTGTACAACTTCCCCCTTCTCTTCCTATTCTACAGCAACATACTAAAGATATGAACTCACACATTGTTATAATAAGGGAACTTTTCACTTTTATGCTGTGGTCTGCTGGTGTGGTGGAATTACAGAGTGTAGGAAGGAACGGTACCGCAGATCATTTCATTCAGCAGCTGTCAGATTTTACAATGCAGTTTAACTCGGTTAATTTATTTACCATCTCATTTGATTGACACATCACCTGTTTTTAACTACTGCTATTCACATACAGCTTGCTTCTGCACTTTATATTTCTTTATCTCACCCACATCATCTCCTCATACTGTTGTACATATTTCTGTATACTTATACTTTGTACATATTTCTGTTGATCATGTAAAATATTTCTTGGTTGTTTATGTATATAGGATTATTTTTATTTTTATTTAAACTTTTATTTTTGTGTATATAGACCAGAAATATACTTCTTGTTCTTCTCCTATATTCCTTTTGTTATAAGAGCTCTGTAACACTTACATTTCTCATCCGTGGGTGTATTGTATTGTATTGTATTGTATTGTATTGTATTGTATTCTATTCTATTCTATTCTATTCTATTCTATTCTATTCTATCCTATCAGGAAGTATAAAACATTTTAGAAATAAACAAAAAACTATTGAAAGAACACTATACAAATATTTAAAAGCAACTGCAGTTCAGTGCACTTACATCACTCTCTGCATTAGGAGTTAAAAGAATGCTACAATGCTTTTCAGGCTAATCAGTATCCACAATAACAGTTGCCAAGACAGTAATTTAAACATCAACTTACTCAGAACACTTACAAAAAGGCTTTTGTCCTGGTTTTCATTTCAATATATTACCTTTATCTGCATTAAAGAGGGCGAGATATTTGTTTATTTTAATATGTTGAACAAATCAAATTTTACTGGGACATTAAAATGTGCGCACCCACGCACACACCCACACGCACACACACCAAACCCAATGAAGCAATGCTTTAATGCACAAGCCTTCATAACAAATGACTTTGACCAATTGTTACTGTCAAACGTCTTTGTAGTAACATAACCATCTAAGCTTTGACTCATTGATGCCACAGGCTCTGTGTGGAGAGACCAAGAGAGCAATACAATAGAATATTACACAGAAGCCAATGGGCAGGTGCTCATTGTCTGTGGTAATGAACAATATGACACATATAAAGCTTCAAGCTTTTCCTCTCTGTTTAATGTATTCTGAGGTTAAAAATACTAAAAATGTGATGAAACCAAAAGTAAGTAGTGATTGGACTCTTAATAGCCTCAAGCTCCACCCTGTGATCAGGTCTAGGGAAAGTGCACAGCATTAAATTCTGCACATAGTTTACCATCTGGAGGAAAGTAGGTTCCTAAAAACACAATGGAATATAAAAATAGCCCTTAGCTGTAAGTGGCTAGAAAAACATAGTGTAAGAGATGAAGAATGAAATGAACAAAGCAGTCAGACGGAACTGAATCACCCCTGGTCTTCCTATAATCTACATTGTGCACACACTCAAGCCTTTGGCACTTTTTATAGACTGTCCCATCTTGCTTAGGCCTTTGAAATCCTGGACTCCTTCCATCACCTTCTGTGGTTGCCATGGAGACCCATACAGCGGCCTCTGCCTCACACTGCTTTTTCCCCGAGTGGATTGAAGGGCTTGAGGCAAGTCTGCCAATTCCCCTCTCCATTAAAACTGCTGATCAGGCCATAAGAGCGTTTACTGCTCCACTAAGTCTGGGAACACCTCCCATCATATGATCAGGATAAAACTGGAGACCCAGTGAATTACAGCAAATCACCAATGATTACACACTGTATCCTGCAGATGTTCTCAACAGTGGGGAGCCTACTTTTGAAATGTATTCAATCAGTACCAACAGTGAGAAATATTGAGACATATTTTCAAGACCATAAATGTGAGATTACTGTTTTGAGTGTAGCCTTTTATCTTTAGTGCAGAGCCAAAGAAGCAAATTTTGGACACCAAGCATATTTTTTAGGCTAAGAGGAACCTATTGTAAACTTAATTTGGGCCAAAAATCTATTTTTTAAATGATTTTTTAACATTGTACATTGAAAATACAGTAAGTGATACTGAAATCCATAGGTCTTGTTTTATACAGTAGATTGTTTTACATGCAATATGTCTCACAACAGTGCATCAGGTACTTTGACTACAATGAAACCTTTTCTATGATCTCACTGGCACAGAAAGCCCATTCAAATTGTTTTGCAGGCAAGTGCTGACAAAATAAATGAAAGTGTTAGCCCAAGGTGCAATCTCATTGAAATGAATTTAAGTACCCATTGTATGTCTTTATGCATTATTATTGTTAACAGGTAAACATAATTGAGTTTCTTTAAGTTTCCTGTCCACATTAGCTTGCCTCGAGAAAAGGAAGACTTGCTGTGATAAATGGAATCATGAATTCTGCTGTCTACCAAAAAGTCCTGAAGGAGAATGTCCGGCCATCTTTTCATGACCTCAAGCTGAAATGAACTTGGGTTCTGAAGCAGGACAATTATCCAAAACAAACCAGCAATTACACCTCTGATTGGCTGAAGAAAAACAAAATTAAGAATTAGGAGTGGCCTAGTCAAGGTGACCTTAAAAAGGTGGTTCATGCTTGAAAATCCACCAATGTGGCTGAACTACAATAATTCTGCAAAGATGAGTTTGGGCCAAAATTCCTCTACAGCTGTAAAAGACTCATTGCAAGTTATTGCAAATGCTTGATTACAGTTGTTATTGCTAAGGGTGGCCCAATCAATTATTAGGTTTAGTTGGCAATAACTTTGTCACACAGGATCATGTAGGTTTATTTTTTTTTCTCCTTCATCCTTCATTAAAAAAACACATTTTGTGTTTATTTGTGTTGTCATTGATTAAAATTTAAACTGATCTGAAACATTAAAGAGGAAACATGGAAAAGAAAAAAAAAATCAGCTTTTTCACATGCCTGTACTATTTATCAGTCTTCGTTAAATTAGGCAAGGAACTCATATGTTTGCTTCATAGTTCTGTTTAGCTCCATTCTGTTTTCATGTGGTATGCCCACAGTGTTGACCAAACAAAATTCTCATTTTACTTTTAGACTTAAACACCCACAATGGTTTGTAATGCAGAGAACCAGCGTCATGTCTTTTAGTGTCTAATATTGTATGTAATGGATTATCACAGAAATTATGGGTCCTTAAAGAAAACAGACATTGAAGGAATACTGAAATATTGCTTTGGAGTTGTGGTAATATAAGTTACCTCTTTATAGAGTGTTACTGCAGCAAGAACACAGCATGAGCAGTGGACAATTTTAACGGTCACACACTAAATGCTCTTTGATGTCTCATTTAATCCATTTTAGTTCAACTCTTGGTATGCAGGGAATGAGACAAACAAAGTCTGAGCTTCTTTTTCAGAGATACCTTAAGTGAGACACTCCATAAGTGACCAAGCTACAAGGTGCCATTAAAAATTTGGAATGGACTTACTCTTGCATCTGGCCATCTGTTTCGGACATGTTAGGGTCACCATTAATGTATTCATTTGCTCATCGTGTCAAATCCTTTCAGGAAGCGGTCAGGTTGCCAAACTGATTTCAAAGATTTTATTAGACAGAAAGAAAAATTACAGTTACAAATTAAAGTTTAGTGGAAAGTCAAAATTCTCCAGTTTTAGAGCGATAGAGGAAGAAAGAAAAGCGTCCAGATGGATTTAGAAGTCTGAGCACACCTGGTGTGTGTGTGTCTAAGACTTTATGGAGATTAGGTCAATGGGTGTGTTATGGGCATGTCAGTGGGTGTGTTATGGTCGTGTCAGTGGGTGTGTTATGGGTTTGTCAGTGGGTGTGTTATGGTCGTGTCAGTGGGTGTGTTATGGGTTTGTCAATGGGTGTGTTATGGGCATGTCAGTGGGTGTGTTATGGGCATGTCAGTGGGTGTGTTATGGGTTTGTCAATGGGTGTGTGAATGGGTGTGTTCAGAGCCACATGACACGATGCACACTTACACATGTTGACGTGTTTAATTGTCGATTGTTTGAGCATGCTGCTGTTTTGTGTGTGTGTTAAGATGTGTGTGTGCTCTTATCTGTGTTTGTGTCCTTGGAAGATAGCAGAATGTTTTGTTTATGATAACACAAAGCTGTGCTTTGTTGGAGATACTATGTGTCAGATTTAGATCTTACAGTGATTTGCAAATGTGTCCAGTTCTGAGACCCCAAACTTACCTGTTCTGTGACCTCAGAAACAACAGCGTCCATGGTCCATGGTGCATCTCAGCCAGCTGTCCTCATTTCCCTGCCATTGTATCACTGTATTGTATTGTCCTGTGTGCAAATGTCTGTCTCTTCTACTCTCTTTTCTCTGTGTAGTTTCTCCTCTAGTTTTATGTCATGCTTCAGTCCCTGTATTCTGTCCCAGGACTACCACCTAGGACAATTTCTGGGGTGACTTTTAGTTGACTCCTCAGGAATTGTGCTCAAGGACAAGGAGGTGATTATCTGTAAGGTTTTGGCCCTGTCTTGTCCTGTGCTTTGTTTATGTGTGTCATGTTATAATTAACCATGAAAGAGCTCAGAAAGAGCTCCAACAAGTGTAATCTGAAATCCAAAATGAATAATCTAAAAACAGGTAAGAGTCAAAAGCCATGAAACACTTTCCAGAATACCTCTCAGTATTAATGCTTGACAAAACAATACTTCATACAGATCCTGGTTTAAATAGCCAGTACACAAGTGAACCTGATCTCTTCAGTCTAAGCTGAATGGAAACCTGGATCTGTACTTCGGACCTGGAGCAGTTTCCACTCTTTGCTCCAGATCCAGATTCAGGGGCTTGAAACATGTACTCAAAATGTGGTCTTGTTTTTCTTTGGGTCGCTGCCTCACCTTATCCAGGCACTAATCACATACAGCAGTTTCTTGTCCTTGTTTTCTTTCCTTGCCCAGGTGTATCCAATGTTGTCTTGTTATATACCAATGAGCCATAACATAAAAACCACTTGCCTAATATTAGTTACAATGTTACACTTCACTCCTCACATGCATCATTGACCGTTGGGTGCCCATGACCCTGTTGGCAATTTACCTGTTGCCCTTCTTTGTTTCACTTTTGGTTGGTACTAACTCCTGCACACTTGGAACACTCCATAAGACCTGTAGGTCTGGAGATGATCTGACTTTGTTGTAGTATGCTCTGCTGTGACTAGCCACACTTTTTACCTGCTTCCAGCACATTAATTTTAAGACATGACTATTGACTGGCTGAGCCCACCTCCCTGACAGGTGCATTTGTAATGAAATAACTAGATGTTATTCACTTTACATGGAAATGCTGATCTGTGTACATTCCCTTATTTTTTAACATACCTTCATCTGGACTCTGTTGTAATTATGCTTTCTATATTTCTGTGTTAGTTTGTTTGAATGACCCTTGTATGAGTCACCTTGTATCTGTTTGGTTTTGGAAGTAGAAGTGAGTGTAGTAAAAAAACAAAGTGTAAGGAGCAAGGATTAACTAGAAAACATAAATTAACATAACGAGACAAGGCTACAATATACTTCTCAGAACAATGGGACAGAAACCGGAAGGGAGAAGGTGAGACCACAGTATGATACTTAGCTGGTTTTATTTTCTTAGCAGTAGTGGAAGTGAGGGAAGCACCAATCAGATCCAGGCAATTGAAAACAGCCAATGGATGCCACTTTAATGTAAATCATGAGTTGACTTGATTAGGCCAAGGCAGGAACACATGGCTGAGGAAAACAAGGAAAACAAGGAAAAGGCACAGAACAGTGGCACTGTTACACTTTCTTGCTCTGTGTTTCTGCATTGTGTCTATGTTCATTAGTCTTAGGATTGTTAGTATGTTCATGTAATATCTCATTATTAAAAGCACAATAAAGACATACAACCAGTTTCCACTGTCCATAACTGCAATAAACATAATTAATCTTACATTAGTGCAATGTACCAAAAATAGATTTGTACATGTATAAGGATTTTTGTTTTATCTAATGATGAATTGTTTTATAAAAGTCTGGAGTGGATTATCATAGGTATATTAGCCAGGTTAAGCCATTTGGTCTGAGGCATTATTATCTCTGGCAATCAGAAGCCCCCGGTCCTCCCCATTAGGCCAGTAATCCATCCCTGCTTGGGCTTCTTTCACAACTTATTACAGGAGTCCATGCACAGCAGAAAAGATGACTGAAAAATGGCAGATAAAGAACAAACGCAATATAATGCGACATAGAAGAGTAACAATGATAAATGTAAGTCATTTTTAGTGTATATTAAAATAAAACATTTTGGTTATAAATGCACTGCAGTTTAGTTTACAGAATTATAAGCATTTATTATGAGATGGGAACTATTTTCTGGCAGGATGACTTTTTGGGTTCCCATCTTGGGACAAGTGGCTGCATGGTCATGACAGTCCTTTCAGAATCATGACAGGAGAAACTAACAAAGGATCTTTCAAGACAGCAGGTTAACAAGCAAAACCACCAAACAACAAGAAGAAGAGAATGGTGTAGAAAGATCCTCCCATACTTGATTTTGTTTCATATTTGTAATGTATTTCTCTTAAAAAGGGGGTATTAATCAAAATACTACAATGACGACAATCAAAAGAATATTAATATAATTAATCTATAATGCATTTCAAAGCCCTTCACTTCTTCGTAGTCACCATGGTGTTGGTATGCACATTGGTGAACGATATTTGATAAATGCAATCCATTATATAGGACAGATACATAATTAAGTTCTGTACTTTATTTTGGTCTGCTGCCAACAAATCAGTGTGCCAACTGATGCTCGACTTTTCTAATTAGTACTATATATCACTAAGAGACTTTGTGCTAATTATAAAGAATAACAACTATAACATTGAATTTAATTTGGCCTGCGTGATCAGATCAGATATGCTTTGTAAATTGTGTTATGACTGCAGTCTTATTTTCCTGTCTTTGTCTAATTGTATGAAGCTTGTCCTCGGCCTGAACAGGCAATATTAGATTAACTGTCTCTGAATCAAGCACAAAACAAGTCCTTTAGGTGATTTACACATGTTTTGCACGGGATATGTAGATGCATTCTTTATTACTGTGGTCTGGTTTAAAGCAGCATAGCTTTAGAATCCAAGCACTTTGCAGATTAATAGGTCCAAGCCATTCTGGACACCTGGAGGTGCTGTTATTCAGTTGAGCAAGTAAAAGTTTTGTGGGATGAGAGCAGAGGTGGATAGTAACTAAGTACACTCTACAAAACCGAAGTCCTGTCCTTTAATGCAAACTTGTGCTCCCACATTGTCATAAAGGGAAAAGTTCAGATCTATTACATAGCAAAAATAAATTTAGCAAACGATTGTTTGGGTTTGGACTAATACAAACATCTTTAGGGGAGGAACTACAGAAACAACAATAAGGAAATTCAATGTCTTCACACCTTGTTGTCACCCTGATTGGAGATACAATCAGAACAAAAAATCAATTCCACTAAAATTTCTTTGAGTGATTCTGTAGAAGAACCATTGTTAATTCCATTAAGTTTTGTGAACGTCACCTAATAAACATGTAAAAATTCCATAATTTTAATAATTACACATATTTTATTTTGTTTGTTTTGTTTTTACTTCAGAATGGTTCTTCAAAGTTAGGGTTAAAGATCCAACCATTGAATGTTTTTAGAGAACCAAAGATGATTTTTGTTGTTCAAGGATCCTTTATTCTATGTTCCAGTAAATGTAAAACACAATAGTAGGTGCTGAACTAGAAGTTTACTAGTAGTTTACCTCTCTCACAGTATTGATTTTATGTTGTCAGTTTGTGTCAGCTAGTAAATTCAGATAGTGAAGAAGAATACGGTCATGGTCAAGAGGAGAAGTAGTTATGAAGTATTATTGACCCAACACACTGGACAGTTCAGTGCTTTATCAGTGCAATTTGGGACAAATTATACAAAATATATGAAAAAAATGCAAAGAAGCACTATACATTATTTCAGAATTTAAATATGTATTATATTGGCAGTTTCAGGTCCCAAAGGATTTTTTAGAGTGATGCCACACTTCTTTAAATGACTACTTCAATGGTTTTCAACATAAACTGCATCGGTTGCATTTACACAGCACAGCTAATTTCTACAGACTTCTACAGACTGAAACATATAATATTTATGTGCTTAAAAATTTTTTTTTTAAATTAATTATAATTATCTTTTATGGACAGTGTTTGTTATGCTAAATTATTTTTCATTAAGACATTTTAAATATATATGTTAATGAGCTTTGTTCTGACTGCACCATATTGTGTCTTATTCATAAAGCAGTCTGGGTCAAACATTCCTTATGACCTTGCCATTCTTTGGTGGAGCTTCATTTCTGTATGCTGGATAGATTGATATGTGTAAAACATGGATTTTTGTTCACAAGAAATATCATCCCTAATGCAGTATATATGGATGGTGTGGAGTAGACAGCGAATAGAATTTTAAACTTTGACTCTGATGACATCACATTCTTTAACTGCAAAAAAATAAAGATATATAGTAAAAATAAATAAATTAAAATAAATTAATGAATGAATGAAGGAAGGAAATTAAATTAATTTTCCATGATATGAGCATTTAAATATTGGCAGCAACACAAAACTATTTCCCACGCTTTAAACCGGCTTGGACTAAAGCTTTCTGAGGAGTTTGAGCCATATCAGCCGACAGAGATGTTAAAAAATGATGCTGATGTACTTCCATTCCACATGTCAAATCTTCAAGCATTAGGCAAACATGGAGCTGTTTAAGAAATGACCTATAGTGGACATATAATAATAATACATATATAGATATTAGAATTAGAATCACACATGTATGTGCAACTCACCACCTTGCACTGATTAAGCCCCAGATACCACCACAGATACTGGCTTTTACTAATAACAGTCTGGTTGTTTGTTTCGTTTTTGGCACTGAGAACTTTTTCAGTTTTCTTTTTTCTGCCTGTGTTTTCTGAAAACAAGCTGAAATGTCGACTCATCTGACCACAGTACATGGTTCCACAGTCTTCTGTTGCACTGGAGATAAGCTCAGGCCCAGAGAACTTGCCAGACTTTCTGCATTAAGTTAGTGTATGGCTTCCTCCTTGTGTTATACAGTTTCAAGTTGCATTTATTTGTGTAGCAACAGACTTAAGTGACATTGTTTTTGTGACGTCTGAATGCAATTGGATATATTTGCCATAATAGCAGTTTCTAAGGAAGTGCCATCTCAGTACTTGAAGATCACACACATTCAGCAGTAGTTTTGGACCTTGCCCATTAAGCAGTGAGATGTCAATCTCCATCTTTTCACAATGTTATGTACTGTGGATATTGAAAGACTTAAATTCTCTGCACTCTTGATAAATTATCCTTTGGAACTGCCCAACAATTGTCTTGAAGTTTTGGCACAATTGGAAACTATCCCAACTTTCCTTGAAATGGGGTTTGTACTTAACATGATACATTTCAATCTAATCAAAGAAGCAGTCGATTTACAGCATGATTTTGTAATGTGTTACTTCAACACTGCATTTTAATAGTAAATGTGACTTACACTCCCTCTCATGCTCTGTGTTTTATAAAGTTATGAGTAATATAGCCTTTCACTAAAACAAAATACCTTTTTGTTTCCTTCAGATTCATGTTGCAGTTCAAGTGCAACCTCAGTTAACTCATGTCAACTTGTGAAGGCATCTGCTGAGCTTGAGTGAGCCATTAATTGGACTGTCAGGGTCTCTTCAGCACAGAGAGATGTGAAGCGTCAGCTTCTAGACCTCACCATTGAGAGTTTCCAGACATCAACATTATGGATGACTGCCTCACTCTTATCCAAGTGTCCTTCTTAGACAAAAAGGCAACACACTAGAGGAGGACACTCTTAGGAGGTGAATGTTATTATTATCCTTATGCTATAACAATCATGATTAAATAAGGAACTGCTTACTGCAACGATAGTATAAATACACCATTTATTATATACTGTGGATAAAATAAGTACTGAATACATCACCAGTTTTCTAAGCAAATATATTTCTAAAGGTGCTATTGATATGAATTTTTCACCAGATGTCTGTTACAACCCTTATAACCAATAAATACAAATTTGTCAAACCATAGATGCTCATACACACACAGGCCATGGCAGTTGAGTGCATTACTTATTGTTTTTTTTTATTGTACCTGTTAATTCCAGGTCTTTCTGAAGCTCTCCACAAGTGTTCCTTGGCTCTTCTGCAACTCTTCTGATCATTTGTTACACTCCTCTGTCTAAAATCTTGTGGGGTATGCATGTATTGTTGTAACCATTTTCGTGAGGAGATTTATTTTACATATGACATTCTATTGTATGATGCTTTGTGTTTGCTCAATAAAAACATTTTAAACATATATTTCTTTCTAGAAATATAAAAACAATAACAAATGTTTTCTCCTGTTGTTGGAGGGTGTGAGAGCTTGTAGCTTTGTGTGGCCCTGCTCTAGGCTCAGGCAGCTGGGTGGATGTTCACTGGACCCTGTACATTCCTGGCAAAGCTAAAAGCCTCTTAATGGAAATCTTGTTCAGTAGTAAATACATCGATTTGACTCACAGGCCTACAGCGAGCATCATGCTAATAGAATTCCATTGTAATGTCAATACTCAAAGTGTTTAACATGTTTATTAGCATTTTTCATAGTAATATTCAATTGATTAATTCATTTAATTTATTTTTACTTAGCTTAAAAGGTGCTTACATCATGTTAAGATTTCCTGATGAATTTGACTTATAGAAAATTTCCCAAAATCCCTTTTTTAGTATTAAAATATAAAGAATTGTGTATTTCCTTCTGATCTTATGTTGGCATTTCTGAGAGGCTTTTTTAAGGTTAATGAAAACAAAATATTGATTTAATAATACTACAATAATATGATACTTCAACAGGATAGTGAACGTATGTTTTCTTCTTCTCACAGTGGGTTAGGAGCCTTTGCTGGTTCACGTTAGGTAGCAGCAACACTGCAATGGCCTTTATAGATTAAATGGCCTTTCCATCATGCACCACTTACATTGTTTGGGTTGGACATTTTGCTGAAATGCTTTATTGACCATTTTGCATTTAAAAACTGAGACAAAATGGAAATGTGTCTGATACCCCATCAATAAATGGGATGTGAATATTGAGATATCCGACCTAAGATAACTCCCACCAAAAGATCTTCAGGCCATGTTTTTGTGTGAGATACACACTTTCTGTTTGTCATAAAATAACACACTTTATTTACAACTCCTGTAATGTTAGTATAATAATATTAAAACAATACATCAAAACTGCACTGCAAAAATAGTCACCAAATATGTTAAACCATAGCTTCTATTTGTGAATCTGGACATTTCAATTTCACTAGTTTAAAGTTAGTTTACATAATAAAGCATGTTAGCGTAGTACAGTTTGCACAAACTTAAAGCATAGCAAAGAGTACACAGTACATTGGCCTGTATGTCAATCAAATAAACATTCAACCTCTGAAATACAAAACAAAACAAAAAACAAAACAGAAAACCCCAAAACAAAACAAAACAATAACTAAACTTAACTAAAAACAAAAAAAAACAGCTTTAAAGGGGGTTCCCCCCCCACACACATACACTTGACTGTGAAGTGGCCATATGTACTTCGCTGAATTTCACAAAAAGAAAAACTGTTACAAAACAACTTAAATGAATGAGTTCTGCTAAGAGCTTGATGATGAGTTGCAGGAACAGCACAGCTCACAGCTGCCAAACGAGTGGTGGAGACGGCAAAGCACATCATAGGGAACAGTCTCTCTAACCTGCAGGACATTTTCCAGGTGTCTGAGAAAGGATCATTGAAGACCAGTCTGTTCTCCCTGTTGCCGTGGGACAGCTTTTATTGCCAGGCCATCAGGCTACTGAACTCAAGATCTGAAACTATCAACTTAAGGTTTTTGCACTCACCCAATGTGCAATGTACAGGTCCTTCTCAAAAAATTAGCATATTGTGATAAAGTTCATTATTTTCTGCAATGTACTGATAAACATT